>JAQQSV010001580.1:27118-54335 GCA_028646515.1 Pseudochirops corinnae
ATGAAGTCCATCTCTCCCCGTTTCTTATAGCACAATAGTATTCCATTACATTCATATACCACAACTTGTTTAGCCATTCCTCAGTTGATGGGCAGCCCCTTAGTTTCCAGTTTTTTGCCACCACAAAGAGATCTGTTTTCCAGGTCAGTTATTTTTCCATTGAGATATTTTACCTCTTATTCTAATTTTTCAGTCTTGATGTTTTCTTTGACTGATTCTTGGTTCCTCATAGAGTGGCTTCAATTTGGTTGATTCTAGTTTTTAGTGAATTATTCCCCTCAGTTTTTGAAGCTCATTTTCCATATGCTCAGATTTCATTTTTAGTTCACACATTTTACTTTTTAAGGAGCTATTCTCTTCATTGTAATGTTTTTCTAATTTCATAGTTTTGTTTTGGTAGGAGGTGCTGATTTTATCTTCTACCTCTGTAAGCTGGATTTCAAAGTTCTTTTTGAGCTCATCTAGGAATGCTTTCTGTGCCTGAGACCAGGTCATAGTCCCTGTTAAGGCTTCAACTGTGGGTGTGGAGTCAGTACTCTCTCCTTCTGAGTTTGATTCCTCCCTCTCACCGTAATAGGATTCCAGAGTCTTTGTCTTTGTCTTTGTAGCCTGCTTTCTTCCCATTTTGAGGCAGGACCTTATTCACACCCTTCCTCCAGGGTTCCTAAGCCTTTATCGCTTAAAATTTTCCTCTGGGGCAATAATTACTGTGTTTTTGGGTTGGGGGGAGATTGGAGCAGCTGAGGTTCAGTCTGTCATCTTGGTCTCTGGAGGTTCAGCTAGGGGCTTTTAAAATTTCCAGGCTATGAATGAGTAGTGGAGTAGGGGGGAGCTGCTGCCCCTGCTGTGGGCCCTCCCTTTATTTCTTACCCAGCTCAGTTCGTCCCCCCACTGTGATGATAGGCTTAGGAGTGACCCTTGTGGTTGGTGGGTCAGCAGGCCATATCCAAGGACGGCTTCTCAGCGGGCCACGGGTCTTTGGGGCCTGCCTGGTGGGTCATGCCACGGCACTAGGTGTCTGGGCCTGCCTGGTGGGTCGTGCTGCCACACTGGGTGGCGGGGGCCTGCCTCAAAAGCCTACCTTTTAATGCAATTATGCTACCTTAATTATTGTATGGGTAAATGATATGGAAACTATAGTCTCCAAAGAACTGAAAACAAGTATTATCCAGAGGGAAAGAGACAGATATGAGAGAGACATAGGTTCTCTGTAATATACTACAAACAAGGAAGCTATGAAGGATAAATAGAATTTTAAAAACCTAATTAATAAACAATGAAAAATAAAGAATATGAGTTAGCCATGTAGAGAGAGTCAAGGACAGTTACTGCACGGGTGTTTTTTTTTTTTTTTTTTTGCCATTGTTATCTTTGTAATGTGAAGAGAATGTAAAAAAGATCACCAGTATTCTAAGTGAATCCATTATGTGAGGATATGACCATCACTAATGCTCAGCCATAGAAGATGGGCAGGTATAGATGGATTGTGATCTGCATCATTGTAAGGAGCATTCACATAAATGAAATCAAAGATCCTTTTGAATATTTGCAGGATAAATGAGTGGGAGATAAGGAAGTAGAAGTAGTGATTATGGATGATTTTTTTCTAAGGTTTTGACTATGAAGTGAGAAACTACATCTAGAATATCTGGTAGAGTCAAGTAAAGGATCTTGTTTAAGGATGAAAGAGATTTTGGCATGTTTGTGGAAGTCAAAGAATATGTTAATAGGTCTGGATAAAATATGAAATCATGATGTTAACATCAAAAACCTTCTACAACATGGCTTCCTCCTCCTTTCCAGTCATATTTCACTTTCTCTCCCTTCATCCAATCTCTTATTTATAGTGACTACCTAACTTTTGCTTTTTCTCGATAGTTTGTTTCTAACCTCCATGCCTACACACACATGGTCCACTATGTCTGGAATTTACACATTTCTCATCTCATTATAGAATTCCCATTTTCCATCAAAGCACAGCTCAGATGACATCTATTTAAGAACTGCTCTGATCCTTCCACCAAATAGTAGTGTTCTATAAATCTGAATTACTCTTTTTCTTATATAAACTTTATATTTATTAAAATATGGCTTTGAACTTTTCTATTACCTGTACCTCTAATTTTCTTGCATTCTTTGTACACTTATTTACCACAAATTTGTATTCATAGAATGCAACAACTGGATTTTCTTTTTTCTATCTCAAACTCTCCTATACAAGTATTCTCTTCCCTGGAGCTATCTTACCATTTCTATTTCAGCAAATTCCACCATGTTCTTGGTTGAGTTTAGAGTAACAGTTCTTGCCGTTAACTATTGTGATATTTAAGAATGAAATTTGCATCAAGAGATATCATATACTTCTCAGCTAGTCTGTTTTTGGCAAAGAAAGCCATTTCCCAAAGGTGTTCCCATAGTTGAAATATACCATCAAAACTATCCAGCCTCCAACCTGGAGTTCCTAAATTACCTCACCTGAATGTAATATCTTAATATAGAATTCGACTCCATGTCCAATTTTATCTGCACTATTTTGAAAAATATAATAATTGCCTATGTTTTGAGGATATATAAAAAAAGAACTATGCTCCACTTGTTCTTTTGATGAGATGGAGTAGAGCAAAGGTTGGAAACATTTCATATAGCAGCAGCTTCCTATGTATTTATTGAGTTTGCTAATTAAAAAAATCTTCATTTTTAACATTAACAATTCTCTGTTTAGTGGGATGGATCTCAGGGAAAGGCAAAGAGATTCAGGTGCAGCAAAAACAAAATGTAATTAATAAAAATCTGTTTTAAAAGTTAATTAATTTCTGTTTATAATTACCATTATTTTTGCTTGTACTTCTCTTTTCTCTTTCTCCTTTGGAATATGATTGTGTTTAGTATCAATAATGTCTAGAGGCTGAGCTGTTATTTACAAAAAAAATAAGACATTTCATTTATGTAGTGTTAAATAAATATGTATATTCATATGTGGGCCTGGAGTTGCTAGATCTCCTGGCTTCTACGAGCTAGATGAAATGTTCTCATAAAAGTCCTAGATGTTTTATTTTTCTTGACTCATTGGATGAATTACTCTTTAAAACAAGTCAGTTTATAGCAATTCTAGCTTCTAATTGTCTGCATAGACAGATGTAAAATTAACATGAACTATTCCATGTCAGGGAAAGTAGGTGGTACAGTGAATAGATGGCCCAACTTGTAACCAGAAAAACCTGAGTTCAATTCTGGCTTCAGATACTTACTAGCTGTGTGACCCTGGGCAATTTACTTAACCCTGTTTGCCTCAGTTTCCTCATCCATAAATTGAGTTAGATAAGGAAATGGCAAACCATTCTAGTATCTTTGTCAAGAAAACCCCAAATGTAGTCATGGAAAATTGGATGTGTCTGAAATGATTCAACAAAAATAACAACTCCATGCAAATCACTGCAGATGATTTAAACTATAGCTTAATTGCCTGCCACTATTGCTTATATTTCAGTGAATATACATGGTCCCTTTTGTCATCTAAATTTTTAGAAGTGTCAATTCTTCTCACCTAATATATATTATAACTCAAATATTTAACTGATCAGAAATTGTCTGTCTTTTCATATGTGAAAATGACCAAATGTCACCAAGCCATACACATCATCTGGGTAAATTGGATTGCTAAATTTCTGTCATGGACTGCTATAGTTTTAATTAGAATGATGCCTCTAATGTATTTTAAAACAAACCTTTCTCTAGGATGATTTATCCAGGTCTATTGATACCTGGAATTGGGTAAAGGTGGAATTAAAATCCACTAAGAGCTACATGAATTTTCTTTCATAAAAGATGGCTCTCTGGGAGGAAAAATTGGAGAAGGACAAATTTAAGCATTAAAAAGTATAATTTTTTTATTCTTTAAATCTATTAAAAAACTACTTGAGATATTTTTAAGACCAATAAATTATTCTGCTTTCTAATGGACCTATTGCTTTTTCTTTATTTTTGAGAGCACCAAGAACATCACAATTTTGGGATCAAGGTACAGTGTATTCTACAACATTCTGCTTTGTTTATAGAGTACAGAGCCTTCTTTGACATGGGCATTTCATGCTGGGCAGCCCTGTGCCAGAATATCCCATGTCTAACAATCTATGCTAAAGTTCTTTAGAGAGACCTTGAAAGTGTTTTTGTATCACTTCTGATTTCCATGTGAGTGCTTGCTTTGTGTGAGTTCTCTAGGAGATAGTCTTTTAGGCAACACACATTTAGCATTCAAACAATATGACCAGTCCATTGGATTTGTACTCTACGTAGTAAGAATTTGGCACTTTAGTGGCATGGTTTGATCTGAATTAAAAAAAAAACAAAACAAAAACACCTTGTTAAGTACATGGTGGACAGATTAGATTGGAGAAAGACTCAGGGAAGGGAGATAAATTAGAAGAGTATTGTAATAGTCCAAGAAAGAGATGACGAGGGCCTAAATTAGAGTGGTAACTACGTAAGTGGAGAGAAGGGAATGTGTAGGAGAAATGTTGTGAAGATAGAAATGCTAAAGACTGACAGCTGACTCAATATCTAGGGTAAGTGAAAGTGAGGAGTCAACATTGAGACACATGGCAAACAAGATGGTGGACTAAACCAGGAGTTGATCTGTTCTTGAATGGCCTACATACACAGTTTTACATTTCAAAATAAAGTTTTGTTTTATTTTAGAATATAAACAATAAAAACAATTTTAAAAAACCACCTTAACTCACAGGCCATATGGAAAAGAGTAAAGAATTCAATTTGGCCTTCAAATCAGTTTGCCCTGCCCTAGAATAGACTTTTTTGCATCACTATTAATTCTAAAAAAAAAAAAAATCCTTGAAAGAGAATTAATGCCAGAGGTAGAAAAATCACAGCTGTTACCACAGGCTGAGGCACTAAGAAGCCTAACAAAGTAACAGACTTTAGAATTAAAAGTAGAAAATCAGTTCCACTTAGTGGAAGGTGACTTGGTTTGCCCTTTGTAGATATACTTAAACTTCCAGAGACATAGTCAGCAGCTGCTGTACCTGGAAGGCAACAATACGAATTTAGATTCTTCTTCTACAGAATAGCTAAACCTCACTTTCCTATATCTGCTGCCAGTCTCCTTTCTATCTCTAAATGTCAGCTAATCCCTGTTGAACCACTTCTCTTTTATTGCTCTTTGAGACTGTAAAGATTCCAAATAAATAGAAATAAAGAGGAGGGAGAAGCAAACCTCACATTCCATTTTATTTTCAGGTAATATTAAAAACATTTCTTTCCAGATGGAGGGGCAGTATTCAGAGAAGATTTATTCTGATCAGAAATTTCTTCAGATTTAACATTTGTCATCATCCTAAAAAAATAAAAGCCTCTTTTGGTATGCTTCCTACTTATTTTTGTTTTAGAATCTCCATCAAGTGAACTGAAAGTCACAGTCTATTATATGTTCAGGATTCATGATAATCTAGCTTTAGAGAACTAATAATAATCATGGTAACAATCATATTAATAGTAACAGTAAAAATAGTCAATAGTATGCTTTTTTTCCCCTTTCTAACTATAGTTACTGTGCTTGGGATTCTTATATCCTAACTATATATTATATTTCCCACAAATAAAGACCACATATTAAACATAATGTACAATATGCAGCAAATCCTTTGCACCATTGTCAGGATGTTAGTCTTCTCAATTTTTTTTCTTGTAATCACTACCTTGAAAGTAGCAGTTGTACCTAATTCTTTCTTGGTGTAGGAGTTTGACGCATGAAGTATGGAAAGATGTAATCATTTTTTCTTATACTTTTTTTGTACTCTATATTTTGTGTTGAGGGATTTGAATAGTTATTATCCTGGCAAGTCATTATATACCTAATAATTCAACTTTTTTACATTCAAACTGGAAAGGATCTTGGAGATCATTTAAAACAACCACTTCATTTTACAAATGAAGAAAGTATGACATAGAGAGCACATTACTTACATATGTCATATGACAATTTATTTATAGCACACTTTGAATTTTATGAAGTGTTTTCCTTTTCCAAGTCTGTAGGAGATAGATAGGCTAAGAGGGGTTAAATGCTTTTCCCAAGAGCACACAGATGAACAAATCAGAACCTTAGAACCTTTGTTTCATGACTCTTTTTCCAATCCTCAGAATAGTGAATTGCCTCTAAGCCTTTTCAGCAACCAGAAAGTAGATTGAAGCAGACTATTATTATTCTTACTAGATATTTTGCCTTGACATACTAGACCAATGCATAATATAGGTTAGTTTGTTTTTAATCCCTCTAAGGAGCACATTGAAATGAAGCTCTTAACACAGACTTCTAAAATGAAACTCTTAATGTAGTCTCCACTTGATGTACTCCATGGAGATAAAAAAAAAAAGATAACCTGCTGAATAGGCTTAGAGGAGATTCACTGTTGTGATGATTAGAAAAGGACTCAAGAGACAAAGATTCTAGTAGAAGGTCTTACACTATCTAGTTGTGTGTTCTTAGACAATCATTTAACCTGTTTTAGCCTACTATCTCAACAGACACCCAGAATATAATTTACTGAGGAGTTGCTTTTGATTGTATGCAAAACCATACTTTCTGATTGTGTCATGTTCAGAACCCCATGTTTTCTACTTTCAATGAAAATTATCTTTGACACTATAAATATGACTGTCCATATTTCCAAATCTCCGAAATTCATGAGTTTATCAATGTGAATATTCCTTTTATTATTTGAGACTTCAAAATCTCTGATTTGGTAAATGATTTATGACATTTCTGTGGCTGAAAAATGTATAATTCTGAAGTCTGTCTAGTCATGAACCTCTTTGAATATAGGTGATTCTGCAAATAAGACCTACAATTGTTTTTAAGTTCCATGCTTGAACCTTGAGAAGTTTGGAAAGATCTGGTAGAGCTTATATTCTTCTGACAGATTTCTGGGACTGAGGATTAATTCTTAACTATGCTGATACATTGAACTTCAGTATGACTATAACTATTACCAATACATGTATATTAAAACATGTGTATTTATCCTCTACTAAACTTTTACTTTCATTTCTTATTGGTCTTGGATATTTTGAGAAATAAGGCAATGGAACACAAGATCTGACAGGTCCTCTCAAAATATAAAGCTTTTAGTCCTGGACCATGATGAAGTCTGTGCCTTTTATTTAAAGATCAGCCTAACTAAGGTAAGAGAGGTTCATCAGGAAAGGTTGTAATGATTTTGGGAGGAAAGGAACATGCAATAAAGACCAAGGATGGTGTATTCTGCATTGTTGCAAGAGTCAGACATATCAATAAAATCACAGATCATTTTAGATATTGAAGAAATCTTTGCTTACCTAGTAGGGAGTTAGGGAGAATTGACCAACTGCTTGACCTGTTTGATTATGAAGACCACAACTGAACATCCAATTCTCTCCCTATTGATTTTATCCTTTTACCTCTAGAATGCATTCAAAGGAAAACACAATGATTTACCCATAGCTGGCTATTTCTATCACTCAGCTCAGCCATCTTTCTACATGATAACTCATGTCTTATTCATCTAGAGATGTTTTGAGTGTGTGTGTGTGTGTGTGTGTTAGTTCCCACTCAATAATAGAACCTTACTTCTTCCATGCTGTTTTTCAGTGGCATTCAGCCATGGAAGCATAGCATAATGGCTACACACACCCACACCCACACCCACACCCACACCCACACACACACACACACACACACACACACACACACACACCTTGTTTGTTTGTTTGCTTTTTCTTTCTCACAAATATGGAAGAAAAAGGAAAGAATATAGTGATTTTTGAGATAGACAAAGAGACAGAGAGAGATGGAGAGATCCGCTATTCACACACTCTCAACACCTAAATGCTTGTCTTCTCAGCTCTTTTCTCCCCAGAATGGCTATCTTCCCTCTCACTCTAAAAACAATCAGTGCTCATGCAAGCCTGGGGGTCCATGTTGTTTTGGATTTATTTTATACCACAGAGAAAATCTACAGGGCATGAATTGTCTAATTCTCTCATTTCTGCCCAACTAATTGGGTGGAACTCATACAAGTGAGCTTAGCTTGTTGCCATGAGCCCAAAGACCCTATTCTTCCCTTTCTCCTTTAAACTCTCCAAACTAAAATGTCTATTTTGTCTTTCTTAGAAGCTTTATATATGAGGAGAAGATCTTATATATGAGGAATAGTAGAAAGAAAACAAAACTATTTCTTTCAACTACATTGATTTATCTCTTAACAAACAGGAGAAGGAATGAGAGGAGGAAGAGAAAACATATGAACAGTCTCTTGAATTTGTTTAAATAAAGAATTTGGAAAATACATTTTCAAAAATTAACTGTTCCCTGATATAGAGACAATCACACATTTGTTGTCCAACAGCAACAACTGTTGCCTTTACTATCTAGCTTAAAAAGTCACATTATTTTAAAGAAGAATGGAAATATTTTCTCTCCAGTAGCTGGAGAGGAAATAGGAGTCAGTATAACATTAAAATTAAAACTAAAGCATTATATGTGTGAAAGGTTGTGAGTGAATTTGGATGAATTGCATTTCCCCTTTGGTCATTGCAATTGTAACAGAACACTGAGAATTAAAATCATTATCTGCTTTCCTAATTTGTCTTGCTGTTTACATTTTTGCCAATCTCTGGGGTCTAAGACAGGACAAATTAAGAAATCTGAGATGACATTAAACTTGATGATTGACTGCTGGTTCATGCAGTAATGAGCATGAACACATAAACTGAATTGAATGAAAAAAATCCAACTTTAGTGGTATTTTTCTGTTTTTGTAATCTTAGCAGAATGAACATGTATACTATAAAAAGAATTGGTGCTCTGTAATTAATGGAATCTTGGTTATCAATTGCTAAAATAAAATGACAACATATTTATAAGAACTTTGAACTAGAAAAAAATGACTCAGTGATATTTTAAGAAACTGAAGGCAAAGATGAAAGTTGATTTATAACTCTAATATTGCTACATTCTTTGTTGTCCACATTTTGTTAACATCACTGCTTTTTATTTACTAAACTGTCCTTATACTAAATATAATTTGTATTTTGTATCATTTTTCATTAATTTTGATATCTGTGATTATACATAATGGATTTAACTCCCCCCAAAACATATACACACATATTATATTTAAATTGGATTGATAGATTTCAGTTGTTATTTTAAAAGTATCAGCAAAACTACACAATGTGGATTGTGTTTCAATTTGAAAGCAAATCATTACTTTTAGTTCATTTCATAATCACTGGTAACATGCCATTCTATTAGCTTGTAAAGACAATGGCCATTTCATATCATTTAATCTAGCTTTCATTTCACTTAGAGATGAAGATTTCCATATATCTGTCATCTATGTCCCTATCAGACAAGCTGTAGCAAGGAAATAGAAGCATGGATTTTTAGAAATGGTAATGGACCTAGAAAATAATCTAATCCAATTCTCTCTTTAATGATGATAGAATGGAGACCCATGGAGGTAAATGGAATTGTCCCAATACATATGGCCATATAATAAAAAAGATGCTTCCTTCCCAGGTCATCATTTCTAACTGACTTCGCTCTCCTTCCTTTTTAGGCTTAAACCTTTGGTGAACCATGCCAACTCCACACTATCCTTTTCTTATGAATCACCTGTTCCCTGGTTTTATTGCCCATCTTGATCTTCCACGTACAAGTCTTGAATTCTTTCCACCATGCACTGTCTTCTCCTGTATCCACATGTTGCTGAATAAAACTGGAGAAAATCTCAAAAGTGTGCATACTAGATCCAAAGCAAATTTATAATTCATTCTTTCAAGTGGACTTCCACTGTAACAAGACAATCCTTTTTACATTTTGGTAATTGACTTTCTAACACACTTAATGCAATGGCTTTTCCAAACCTTCATCCCTCCTTAAGCCTTCCATATCTCTTGCTTCCCTTTTTATTCTCAGTTCAGAAACTTGCTTTATGTTTTACTGAAAAAAAAAAAATTGAGGCTATTCACTGAGTGGTCCCTTCTTTCCCCTCCTCCTCATTTCATATTACTCAAAATTCTTTTGGTACTACTTTCTCATTCACTCCTATCTCAGATGAAGAATGGGGACATTCCTTTTGCCAAGGCTACTATACATGCATTAGTGATCCCATTGCATTCTCTCTTCTCTAGCAGATTGCTCCTTCTATGATCCTTATTTTCTTACTTATGGCCAATCTCTATCTATTTACTACTGTCCTACAACCTATAAGTATGCCCATTTCTCCTCTTCTGCCCCTAAACCCTTACTTGATCCATCCATATCTTCCCTTTTATGCCTAAACTCCTTGAGAAGGTTTTCTACAATTCATGCCTCATTCTTTTCCTCTCATTCACATACCTCTGTAGAGGTGGGTTTTTAACTATGTTATTCAACTGAAACTGTTCTTTCCAAAGTTGACATTGATCTCTTAATTGTCAAGGCTAATGATTTTTTCACAATCATCCTTTTTGACCTCTCTACTGTCTGTGAAACTATAGATTATCTTCTTCTCTCCAGGACTTTGTGATATTATTATGTCCTGGTTTTCCTCCTAACAATTTGACCCCTTCTTTCTCTATAACCTTTACTGGATATTCAACCAGGTAAATCCTGCTAATAGTGCATGTCTCCTAAGGATCGGTCATAGGCCCTCCTTCTTTTCTTTTTTCTACACTGTTTAACTTGTTGACCTCATCACCTCATATGAATTCAAGCATTATCTGTATGCTGTTGATCCTCATATCTTCTCAGTTCAAAATTAAACTACTTATTTTTTTCCCCAGACACTTTCCCCTATCCTCTGGTGCCAAACTTCCTTATTACTATCAAGAAATGTCATCATTCATTCTAGAACCCTACTCCATCAGGAATAGGTTAAAGAGGGAACAATACATATACATGCATACAAACATACATGCATACAACCATTCATATACATATAGACATATATATACGTGTATGTGTCTGTGTGTGTGTGTGTGTGTATATACACACACATCTTCTGAATTCAGAAAGAAAAAATAGAGTAGGGGGATAGAGAGTGAGGAGAGGAGAGTATAGTGGAGGGATAGAGAATAGAATAAGGCAGGATATAGAAAAATGTGTTGTCGTTATTTACACTTTGTTTTGGAAAAGGACCGTGACATCAGGGAGGTGGTCCCATGACATGCAACTGAATTGGATTTAAGTGAGGGAGGGCTATGCGAAGTCACCAGTCTCACTTCTCCTCTAGAGCCATCTGGGTCCAGTGGCAAGATATAGATCAGGACAACTGAAGAAAGGTGTGTAGATTAATGGAAGTTGCATATTGAGGGAACAGTAAAAATATTTAGAAGAAAAAATCTATATTCAGAAAGAAATGAGGGTAAGGAGATAAGATGGAAGGAGGGGATAATGGAAGGATAATGGAGCAGGAGTAGTTTAAGGAACAGGAGGACAAGGTAGCAGGTAGAACTAAAATAGAGGCATGAGGAGGGATAGGAATAGGGTGAGAAGGATAGTGAAGAAAAAAGGAAGGAGGGAAATATGGAACAAACAATTGTAATTTAGAATATGAATGGAATGAACTTACCTATAAAATGGAAACTATTAGCAGATTGAAAATTGTAATTCAATAATATGTTGCTTTTGCGAAGTGCTATAAAATGGGAGATACATGGAAAATTATAAAAAAAAAGGTTGGGAGTAGAATTTATGTAAAAAAAAAGCAGGCATAGTAACACAATCTCAGACAAAGTTAAAGCTAAAATAAAATTTAGTCAAAAGAGAAGAATAGAGAGCTTTTATCATTGTCAGTCAAATTAATCAATAACTCAATAATCAATAACTCAATAATCAATAACAAATTAATAAATAACAATATATAAAATAACTAGACAGTATTAAAAAATAGGAGAGCATGCTTGCCAAGACAGATATAGGAACTACATGAAAATAAACACAAAATGTCATTTATACAAAGTTAGATCTAAATAATTGAAATAAAATTTATGTGTATGAGTAGGTAAAACTAATATAATTTTTAAATGACAATTTTATCTAACTAATCTATTTATGTAATGTCATTACAATTAAATTATGTAAAAGTGTCTTATTAAGTAAAAAAAAAAACAACAACAACAGGGATCCTTTGAAAGAACAAAGTATCAGGAATGTCAAGTAAACCAGGGGGAAAAGATGTGAAGGAACTAGATTCAGTAGTATCATGCTTTAAACCATATTACAAGGTGAGAGTAGTGCTAAAGTATAAAATGGATAATTTTGATCATTTAAAATGAAAAATTTCCTGTATAAATAAAACCTATGTAGCGAAGAATAGAGGGAATGCAGAAAATTGGAGGAAAAAAACTCTCATAGACAATCTCCCAGAATGTGATTGGATTAGCATATTGCAGTGGCATAGGTAATGAAGAGTTGGTGGATTTAGAAAAATATGGAAAGACTTGAGTTTATAAAGGAAGATGCTATCTACCTTCAGAGAAACAGATAACATATGGAAATAATAGAGTTTTCCATATATTCATTTGAGTGCATATATGTATTTGTTTACGAATATGTATGTATATATGTATGTATATGCTTATACATATGTGAACTTATGTATATATGTATAGATGAATGTATATCTGTGCTTAATTGTAGCCTTCTTGGAGGGGGACAAAACAAAAAAATGCACTGCAGAGGATAAAAGAATAAAAAAAAAAGTAATTGATTATACAAGGAAGCAAAGATGCACAGATTTGAAAATGATGTGTACTATTCATTATATATATTTTCTTAAATGGAAATTTATTGCTTTATATTGAACCTTCTCTTGTGTTCTGCTGTGTGCATTGCAATGTTTTTTTCTTCTAAATTTAAAAACTAAAAAAAAAAATATTCTGTTTTTCATAGTTTGGAGATTTTCACTGGCTGTCACCTATGGCTGTAATTCTGTCCCCTCCTCATATCTACATTCTGGCTTTCATTTCCTTCTATTCCAAGATAAAATTCCCAGTTCTACAGCAAGCCTTTCTTGGTACCCTTCAGTACTGATGCTTTCACTCTCTTGATTATTTCCAATTTGTACCACTTTTAATCTTGTTTGTACATGGTTATTAGCATGTTTTCTCCCCTATTAAACAGTGAGTTCCTTGAAACCAGGTAGTATCTTTTGTCTTTCTTTGTATCTCCATGGAATAGCACAGTGCCTGGCATATAGTAGATTATTAGTAAATGTTTACTGATTGACTGACTGAAACTGGATTTTGACAACTGATAGAAAAGCTTTCTATTGTACCAATGCAATACTTGCTTTTAAGTCAGACAGCTAAATTAAGAATGAAAGAGTGAATGAATGAATCAGAGTGAAAGTAAATTAATGAATGAGTGAATGAAATAATTTTTTTAATCATGATATCCTAGAATCTTATATGCACACTATCTTATATATGAGAATTATTTAATTAATGATTATTGCATTGAGTGATTTATTAAAGGAATGAACCACCAAAATAAAGAATGAAAAAATGACTGATTAAAGGAAGTCATTATGATCTTGGTATTTAAACTATTTCATCTTTGGAATTTACACACTGGGACAATCCATCCTTATTGTCAATTACCTCACTTGGGCCATTATTTCAGGCAGTCCCTATCAAAGTTTGACTTCACTCCTTATTTCTTGGTCACTTTATCAACAGATACCTTAGAGACAGAGCCTCATTCCCTTCTCACCTCAGCTATCTAATTCTGAACCCATGATGAAATCAGCCCCACCACTGCTTCTGGAAGGAGTCTGTTTACTTCCCTATGGTATCATTAATCATGCCTGCAACTAATGGACAAAGTTACCTCTCTCTGGCTACTACTCCCTTAGATGTGTTCCTATACTAGAATGTAAAATCAGATAGTCCAATAATTTTTAAATGATCTCTATTGGATCTATTTTCCAGGTCAGTTGTTTTTCTGATGAGATATTTCACATTGTCTTCAATTTTTGTAAAAATTTTTTGGCTCTGTTTTATAATTTCTTGATTTCTCATAGTCATTAGCTTCCCTTAGAATGTAAAATCAGAGGGTGCAGACTGTCTTTTTTTTTTTAATTCATCCTCAATACCCACCACAGTGATTGGCAAACACTAAGCACTTAGTAATTATTTTTCTTTTCAATGATTTATTGATTCATTGATTACTTCTTGCCTATGTGCCTTTCACCAAGGCCTGGGTCCTCTTTCCATTGTATTTTGTTCATTTGTAAAGAGAGGTAGTTAGATTTTATGTCATCTATATACAACGATCTTAGAAAGTATATGTACATATGTGTGTGTGTGTGTGTGTGTAGATATAGATATACATATACACATTTATATAAGTGTGCATGTAAATATGTAAATATGTATATATATAATTAATGTGTATGTATACATATATCTCGATGTCTATTTTCACGTACATTTTGGATAGTATTTGATGTTCAGAGCACTTCTTGGATTTATCTGCTTATTTCCCTTCACCCAAATTCAGAATTGATGATCTTAGTATAACAATTTGAATGACAAGTGAATGAATTTGTAAATATCCAAATAGGCCTCTTTACCTAATCAAAAAGAAAAAAACCAATAAATCTGCAAGAAGACCCTCAGGATTTCTGGTCAAAACAGAAAGAATTGTTATTGACATTCAGATTGATCAGAAAACTGCAAGAACATCTAAAAAGGTCTCAAGAGATGTCATTTTAACCCTAAAGCTAAGTAGGAAATGAAGTATACCTTTATAAGTATACCTTATTAAAGTTTCATACATGGAGAAAATACTATCAGAGAAAGTGATCTGATGAGGCAATAGGGAATCCCAGCTGATTTTAGGAAATTTAAGGGGGAAGACTGACAGAGAGAATCAAGATAAAAATAACTTAATAGTTGATGATCATTTCCCTAAAAAGCTCAAAGGAATAGGCAAGGGTCATATATGCACAAAAAATATTTATAACAGATCCTTTCTATGGCAAAAAGAAAATTAAAAATGGAAAGTATAAGGAAAGTCATCAATTGAGGCATAAATTGTGGTTTCTTATTGGGGCATCCACATCTCTTTGAAATCACCTATTTCTGCATTTCTTTCAGCAAAGAAATAAGGAAATAAGTGATTTCAAAGAGACATTGGAAGCGTTGTATGAATTGATAAAGAGTGAAGTAAGCAGAATCAGAAAAATAATTTTCACTATATTATCAATATTATAAAAAAGAACAATTTAGGGATGGCTAGGTGCCACAGTGAATAGACCACTGGTCCTGGAGTCAGGAGGACCTGAGTTCAAATGAGACCTCAGACACTTGACACACTTACTAGGTATGTGACCTTGGGAAAGTCACTTAACCCCAATTGCCTTGCCTTCCTCCCTCCAAAAAAAAATGAACAATTTGGAAGACTCTTATAAACTGACAAAGAATGAAATTAGCAGAAGGAGAAGAACAAATATACAAGAATGAGATAAATGGCTTTTAAAGGTATAAGAATGATATGATTGATGCAATGATTACAGAGGACCTAGAATGAAATATACTATCAACCATCTATCAGTAAGGTGATGAATCTAGGATGTAGAATGAGCTACATACATACAAACACACACAAATAATACATATGTGTGTTTATATGTGTATATATGTATGTATATATGTTTGTGTGTTTATTTGTATATAGCCAGTGAGAATTATTTTTTTTCTGCCTTTATGGATATTTGTTACAAAGAATTCATTTTCTCTTTCTCTCCCTTTTTTTTTTTCAATATGGTGGGAGGGGGAAAATATATTTCTTTTTCCTTTTAAAACATTTTCAAAATAGAAAGGTGGGGAGTGCTAGAGGGATGAAATGTATGTACTTTCAGATAAGATCAATGTGTCAGAAGGTTTTTTTTAATTATTATTATTTTTTTTATTAAGAGACCTCTCACAGGGTGAGGATAAACTGGAAGTCTTTGTCATGCAAAAACAAAACATATCAATAAAATTTTAAATTAATATGCATGAAGTTATTTCTGTAGAAAATGAATGATGTCCCTCAGGGGGAAAGGAAGGTTATATTCCAAATAATGAGGATTTGTAACCATGGATGTTTAATGGAAACAAATCCAGTGAGATTCAAGAGATACAGTAGCAGTTGTAGGTAAATTCCTGTCCAGGGGTACTGAGGCAGCTATTTGTCTATGTGCCCTGAACAAGAGAGAAGTTTGCTGTCTTCCTGGGGCATGTAACCTGAGACTTATCAAACATTATGGCTGATATTGACTTCTGGAAGTTTACTTGGAGACAGGTGATACTTCAAACAGGAACCTAGGAAGAATTATTAGGAATTTTAAAATTCTAGGCAAGAAAATACTGATCATGGGGAATTTATCAAGTGTCTACTATGTGCCAGGCATTATTCTAGGCTCTGAAAACACAAATGCAAAAATATATATATAAACAAATAGACAAATAACTAAATTAGTGGATTATTTAAAAGATGAGTGAGGAAATAAACAGTTTTTGATTTTGAGGATGTTGCATTCTATGAGAAATGTTTTCTGTTTTGGTCAGAAACTCTAAGGGTCTTCCTTTCCCAGATGTTTTTTTGTTTTTTAACGACATCATTCATTGCCTCATTTTTTATTGAGAACACATTATGTGCTTCTGTAAGTGTATGCCAGAAAATATGTACAGAATAAGTATGAGGTAGTTAAACCTTGTGAATGAGTTCAAGGTAATTAGGAAGAGAGAATACCAGTCATTGAAAGGAATAGTAAAGACATTTCAAACAGGTGTTTTTTTGTGTCACAGAGCCCTTTGATTTTATGGCAAAACCTATATACTCTTTCTCAGGTTTTTTTTTAACCTGAAATTATTATGATTACGAAGGAAATATTCATATTACATATACTTAGCAAAACAGTTTTAAACATTAATTTTAGAGATTCCAATTTAACAAATCCTAGAGGAGAAGGTGGTAGTTTAGCTACATCTTGAAAGAAGTGATATATTTTGATGGTGAAGTGGAGGTGAGAAGAGAATATATTTTATGCATGATGTTTGTTTGCTGTTTGTTCTTCATTCTTGAAGAGGACTATGACATTAGGAAGGTGATGCCATGACATGCAAGTAAATTGGATTTAAGTCAGACAGGGCTGTGAAAAGTCACCAGCCTCGCTTTCTCCTCCAGAGCCATGTGGGTCCAGGGGTCAATTGTCCTGGAAATGGCCTGGGATGCAGTAGGGGACCTTAGTCTTTTCAAACTAAAGTCTTTAACAAGTCTTAGTTTGACTGAGGTAGTGCCCATTCAGTGATTAAGGCTTAATAAAAAAAATGAGGCAATGAATGATGTCTTAAAAAAAAAAAAAACAGATCCGAGAAAGGAAGACCCTCAGAGTTTCTGACCAAAATAGAAACAATTGTTATTTACATCCATTCTGAGCCAATCAGGGCCCGAACAGTGACCAAAAAGGGCTTGATCTGGGACTAGAGTGATTTGGCTTTAAGGCTTGTCTTTAAGAGAAAAACAAAACAAAACAAAACAAAATAGTTTCAGAGATTAAGATTTACCTTCCTTTTAGGAAGAGCACAGGTAGGTAAGGGTGTGATACCCTACATATGATGAATAGCGAGGCAAAGGAACTGATACAACAGAGAGAATGTCATGTGTGATAAACCACAGAGGTTTAAAGTAGGAAAAGAAGATATTATTTTTTAACTCAAAAACTGGCCAAAAAATGGCATCTGAGAATGGAAAATGAAACTTCGGAACAAGGCTTAAAATAAGACATGATAGGACCTTGGCCCAAGAGAGATGTTAACTATCGACAAATCAATATTAATCAATAAACATTAATTAAGCCTGAGGGAATTGTGGGGAAAAACACAGTGACTTCATCTTTTTTTCAGAATTTATTTATTTATTTTTAGTTTTCAACATTCATTTCCACAAGATTTTGAGTTCCCAATTTTGTCTCCATTTGTCCCCTGCCCCCTACTCCAAGATGACAATCAAACTGATTTCTCCTTCTGCCAGTCTCTCCTCTCATATATCTCTCCCTATCCTTCCCCTTCCCCCTTATTTTCTTGTAGGGCAAGATAGTTTTCTATACCCCAGTGCCTGTATATCTTATCTTCCGGTTGCATGTAACAACAATTTTTAACATTTGTTTTTGAAACTCTGAGTCCCAGATTCTTGCCCACCCACACTGGGAAGACAAGGATTTTCAATATAGGTTATACATATATAGTTAGGCAAAATATTTGCATAGTAGTCATGTTGTGAAAGACTGACTATGTTTCCCTCCATTCTATCCCATCTCCCATTTACTTCATTTTCTCCTTTGACACTGTTCCCTTTCAAAAGTGTTTGCTTCTGACCACCTCTCCCCAAAATCTGCCCTTCTATCGCCCCCACCCCTTTTACCCCTTCCCTCTTACTTTCCTGTAGGATAAGATACTCAATTGAGTGTGCATGTTATTTCCCCCTTATACCAAATCCAATGAGAGTAAGGTTGACTCATTCCCTTTCACCCTACCTGCTCTTCTTCTCCATTGTTGTAGCTTTCTCTTGCCTCTTTTATGTGGAATAATTTATTCTATTCTCTCTCTCCCTTTCTCCTTCTGCCAATATATTCCTCTCTTACATCTGAATTTTCCTTTTTAGATATCATCGCTTCATATTCAACTCACCCTATGCCTTCTGTCTGTGTATACATGTACCCACATACATATATACAACCTATACATATATATGTCTGTATATATATAATATATATAGATAGATATACATATATGTATACATATATACATATATATTCCCTTCAACTATCCTCATACTGAGAGAAAAGTCTCATGATTTATAAATGTTATCTTTCCATGTAGGAATGAATACAGTTCAACTTTAATAAGTTTCTTATTATTTCTCTTTCCTGTTTACCTTTTCATGCTTTTCTTGGTTGTTGTATTTGAAAATCAAATTTTCTCTTCAGTTCTGGTCTTTTCATCAAGATTGCTTGAAAGTTCCTTATTTCATTGAATATTCATATTTTCCCTTGGAGTATTATACTCAGTTTTGCAAGGCAGGTGATTCTTGGTTTTAATCCTAGCTCCTTTGACCTCTGGAATATCATATTCCATGACTTTCAATCCCTTAATGTAGAAGCTGCTAGATTTTTACACTGTCTCCATCTTGTGACCAAATTCTGTATCTAGCTCAGTTCTTTTTCTATTTATTCAATTATAAGTCTAGTTCAATTTCTCTTTTGTGAGAAAACTTTATTCAATTATGAGAATTGTGAGAAAAAAATTAGTTGCATTGTTTGAATCTAGCCCCGCATGACTAGGAAACTGGACCATTTCTACCTATTGCTTAGAAACTCTTAACTAAGAACCAAAATTCCAATCATACAAGAAGACTAGGCCTATAGTGCTCCATCAGGTGTTGTTTCCATGTTCCTTTGTTTGAATATAGACACAGGGGAAGAGGGAAAACTCTTTTTCTGACTTCAAGGAATTGAAATTACTTACTCACCCCTTCTGAGTTCAGAAAGTCCCCAATCTTTCCTCCAATTAGAAATCAGATTGCCTAATTTTGTATCCTGACCTATTGATTTATTTTAATTAACTCATCATATTTGCTTGTTTTTAATGCATATGAATCTGCCTTCCCCTATATTTGGTGTCCAGTGCCAAAGCTGAGGAGACCTGGTCTTGATTTGTTATGCAATTGGCATTCATACATTAATAAATCAATACATTCAGAAGTTGAAACCTATGTTTTCTTAGTCATTTCATCTTCCACACACCACAAGCCCTTCCTATATACCCGGTTTTGTACTAAGTAGGGAGGATAAAAAAGAGGCAAAAGCCTGTCCCTATCATCAAGAAAGAGATAGTAAAGTAGCTCAGTGGATAGAGCACTAGGTGTGGGGTCAGTAACACTTGAGTTCAAATCTGACCTCAGACACTTGCTAAGTTGTATGACCCTGGGCAAGTTATTCAACATCTGTTTGCTTTAATCTATTGGAGGAAAAAAGTGGCAAACCACTCCAATATCTTTGCCAAGAAAATCCCATTGACCACATCAACATGCTGTAGTCCACAGGGTCACAAAGAATTGGACACAATTGAAGGAGCTTCCAGTCTAATGGAGAAGCTAATATGCAATCAAATATTTAAAAAGCATGATATATATATGAGATAAATAATAAATAATAAACAAAGAGAAGGCACTAGAATTAAGAGATATTCAGAAAGGCTCCTTTTAAAAGATGGAATATTAGCCAGGGAGGTCAGTAGTCAGAATAGAGGACAGAAAGCATTCAAGGCTTAAGAGATGAGAGAAAATATCTGGAGCTGAGAGATGAAGTATCTTGTTTGTGGAACAGCACAAACTGCTGCCACTGGATTAAATAATAATTGTCTAATCACAGATTTGTAATAAATTATTCATGTATTTCCAGCTCACTGGATTAAAGTTTGTACATTCTACTATCTTTCAGTTTTTGAAAAATAAGAATGTTTGTTTTTCTGCAGTATTTGGTCATTTCTTTCATTCTCCAAGAACTTTCAAAAATTTTGATAGTGTTTCAGTATTTGTATCTTCCAACTCTTTGTCAACTTTGGGATAAATTAATCTGTACCTGGAGACTTGAACATCTCAGCCACTCAAATTTCTCAAAAGTACTCCCTTATAAACCTTTCTTTATCATAGCTTTCAATTTTCCATTAGTCATTTTTCCAGTCTTTTCTTGTTCAGATATCATTCTCAGTGGCAGAGAAAGCAGAAGCAAAATGAGTATTGAACAGATTTGTCTTATGTGTTATCTCCTCTTCCATTTCCCCCATCATTACAGCCCCATATCAAGCCATATGAAATCAGTTGAATAAATCAAGGTTATTTAGATTGGATAAGAGAAAACTATGGGTTCGAAGGCCATTTTTTTTCATCTTCAAGTAACAGAATGGTTGGCTAGTCATTTGAATGAGGGATTAGGGGGTGGAGTAGAAACAGGACTTCCACATGGCTTCAGTTTCTACCTCCTCCAATACATAAAAAAAATGACTCTATACACACTTTTGAGTTACAGAACCCACAAAGTGACAGAGAGAAAGCAATCTCCTACTGAAGGAAGCCTAGCAGGCCAGCAGGAAGGGTCCATCTAAGCACTCTGGGAGCCAAGCTCAGTCTCATACAACCTGTGGTTTTAGCCCCAGGGCGGCCAAGACCAACAGCAGCTGGAATGACTTCATGAGAGTAAATCACCAGGAGCTGTAGTGGTTTCCAGACTTCTCAATCAACAAATGTCAAAGACAAATTAAAAGGTCCCTGTGGAACATTGTTCAAACAGGGAGAATGCGGTCTGGCTGCTATCCCCCAAAGTGAGAAGCACAGGAGGCACATTAGCTGCAGCTGCTACTGTGTGGATGCTTTTGGAGCGCCTGGCCTACAGACTGTAGGGGGACCAACCAACCATTCAGAGGATAATTGTTCTTGCTTTGACCTGCTTGGCTCTGTATAATGGTCTTAGGTGGTGGTCCTGGGGTGTGTGACCAGTGAGCCAGAGCATGTGAGGGCTGTAGAGAGGGCACACATCTAATAACTCTGGCAGCTGCAAAAACCCCAGCAATTAGGGACATAACCATCTCCAGTTTGGAAGCAGAGTTCTACTGTGGCACAGAGCTCAAAAGTCAAGTAATGGGCTGCCAGTATGAGCAAGCAACAGAAGCACAAACAGATGACATAATCCAAAAAAGGATCAAGGCATGAAGTAAGAGGAAGACATCAAAAAGGAATTTCAAAAACTCACGGAAGAGAATAACTCCTTCAAAATTTATATTGGAGCAATTGGAAGCTAATGATTTTATGAGAAAACAAGATACTAGAAAATAGATCCAAACATGAAAAATTAGAAGGCAATGTCAAATATCTCATTGGAAAAACCAGTGACCTGGAAAATAGATCCAGGAGAGATCATTTAAAAATTATTGGTCTACCTGAAAGACATGATCAAAAAAAGAGTCTAGACACCATCTTTTGAGAAATTATCAAGCAAAATTGTCCCAATATTCTAGAACCAGAGTGTAAAATAGAAATTGAAAGACTTCACCAATTGCTTCTTGAAAAAAATCCCCAAAAGAAAACTCCTAGGAATATTATAGCCAAATTGCAGAGTTCCCAGGTCAAGGAGAAAGTATTTTAAGCAGTCAGGAAGAAGCAATTTGAGTATTGTGGAAACACAATCAGGATAATACAAGACCTAGCAGGTTCTACATTAAAGGATAGAAGGGCTTGGAATATGATATTCTGGAGGTCAAAGGAGCTAAGGACTAAAACAAAGAATCACCTACCCAGCAAAACCGAGTATAATGTTATAGGGAAAAAAATGGTCATTCAATGAAATTGAGAACTTTCAAGCATTCTTGATGAAAAACTGAGCCAAACAGAAAATTTGACTTTCAAATATAAGAAGAAAGAGAAACATGAGATGGTAAACAGGAAGAAGAAATCATAAAGAACTTATTAAATTTGAACAATTTATATTCCTACATGGAAAAATGATAATTTAACTCATAAGACTTTTGTCAGTATGAGGCTATCTGAAGGGAATACACACACACACACATATGTATATATATATGTATTTATATGTATATATACATATATGTATGAATAGGAAGGGGTATGTGTATATAAATATATATGTGAGTGTGGGCATATGCATGTTCATGTACACATAGACAGAGGGCACAAGATGAATTGAATATGAAGGGATGATATCTAAAAAATAAAATTAAGATGTGAGAGAGGAATTTATTGGGAGAAGAAGAAAGGGAGAGATAGATTAGGGTAAATTATCTCATATAAAAGAGGCAAGAGAAAACTGTTACAATGGAGGGGAATAGCATGGAGGTCAAAGGGAATAGGACAACCTCATTCTTATTTAATTTGACCTAAGGAGGGAATGACATACACATTCAAATGGGTATCCTACTCTACAGGAAAATAACGGGGTAGGGGATAAGAGGGGGGAGGATAGAAGGGATTGGGGGAGATTAGAAGCAAACATTTTTGAAAAGGGATAGGGTCAAAGGAGAAAATAGAATAAATAGGGTGGGGATAGGATGGAGGGAAATATAGTTGGTCTTCCACAATATAACTACTATGGAAATGATTTGGGTAACTACAAATGTACAATCTTTATCGAATTGCTTATCTTCCCAGTTGAGGCGGGCCAAGAGGGAAGAAGGGGAAAAAATTTCTCAAAGTTTTAAAAACAAATGTTTAAAAAAAATTTTTTTTACATGCAACTGGGAAATAAGATGTATAAGTATTGGGGTATAGAAATCCGTCTTGCCCTACTAGAAAGTTAGGGGGGTGAAGGGAAAGGATATGAGAGAGAACAGATTGGGGCAAGGGGTATTCAGTAGGCTTGTTATTTTGGGGTGGGGCATAAGGGAAAGGCAGGGAAAGAGAAAAATTGTAACTCAAAATCTTGTGGAAATGAATGTTGAAAACTAAAAATAAATACATTTTTAAAAAGAAAGAGGGATTAGGTTTGTTCAACTTTGCTATTAAAAAGAGAACTAGGTGCAACAGATCAAAACTTAAGAGAGGTTTTATATGAAGAAAGATTTTATAACAGAGTTATCCCAAAATACAGTGCCTTATCTGAGGCAGCAAGATGGTGCAGTGGATTGAATTATGAACTTGGAGTCAAAAGCCCTGAGTTCAAATTTAATCTCAGATACTTACTAGCTTTGTGATCCTAGTCAATATATGTAATCTCTGTCGACTTCAATTTCTTCAGTCATAAAATGGGATTAATAATAGCACCTACCTCCCAAATGTGGCATTTAAAAAGGTTCAAGAGACATAACTTCTAGGTAATTTAATCATTTTTTTAATAATGCCTGAATGTTTCTTATTAAAATGATGATCATTTCTCTCTCTTAGACCAAAGACAATCATGGCAGTGGCTTCTTGGTTTATATATCTATTGGAAGAGGGGTGGCAATCAACCCTAATTGGTTAACAGTTAATGATAGAATGAATATTCCAATGAATGGCTAAACTTATTTAAATGAACTTTGATTAGTAATTTACTTCTAAGTTATTGCCTATCTTAGGCAAGTTATGCAAAGAATTTATCCACACCTAAGCCTGAGTAGAGCACAATGACTTCCCCACATTGGTGGGGTCTGGATCTAGGAGAAGGATAGCTCAACCTTCAGACACTATGGTCTTGAAATTAGGATAAAAGAAATAGAGGGAAATCTGAATTTCCACAAACCAGTGTTTATTAATAACCATTTCTCTCACAAGCTTATTGTGAGGGCCTAATGAGATAACTATAAAGTGCTTAGCACAGTGTCTGGAACATGGTAGAGACTTAATAAATGCTTGTTTCCTTCCTTTTTTGGTAATTGATTTCTCTTCAGTGAGAGTCTTTAGGTAAAACCTGTAGCTTCAGTTGTTGGAAATGTAGAGAGTATTCTCAGGATGTATTGTGTCATCTTGCCTTTGAGTTCCTTTCTGACTGATTTGCTCTGACTTTGAATTTGAGCCAAACAAGATGACTACCTGTTCTCTGAACATGATATGTTGTCTTTTCCCACTAAGCTTTGTGTAAGCTGTCACATACTCCCCTAATGCTTTCCCTTCTCATATCTGTCCTTTAGAATTGTTCATTGACTTGCAGGATTACTTTCATGTGTTTTCATCACCACCTCTATAAAGTTTTCCCTGATTTACCCCCACTAAAAGAGTCATTATCTGTCCGGGCCAGCCAGACTCGGGAATTCCAGGGGTCCCAAAGTACCTACTGTAGCCCCGCAGTTGCGCCTGGTCGCCCCAACGACCCGGCAGGTGCTCTCAGTCACCCCAACGACTCTTCGGAGTAGAACCCCGGATATGGACAGAATAGTCCAACACCTCTCAGTGGAGTGGCCAAGCATCTTTATTGTCTTACAAATCTCCTCTTGCTGCTGCCCCCTCAGACTTATTCGCCTGCCCCTTTTATTCCCTTTCCATCTGCCCTTTTGTCAGGTGTCCCAACAAGAAGATCTTGATAGGTGGGGAGTGCTCCTCCATTGATGGTGCAGGCTCAATGCCCCCGTGTTTGATGTGCAGTCATTGAGGCAGAATACACACCTGGATGCCTCTTACCCACCTCAGGTTTTCCTCATTAGCAAGGGCACACTGACCGAGGTCAGACATCTAGGTAGCTCTAAGGGGCCCTTACAATTATCCTTCTCAAATATACTGAGTACTTTATATTTTTACTTTTCTCCCATTCTTTCCCAATGAGAGGAATTAATTTTAATGCTGTATCATTTGGTTATTGATAATAATTTATAGTAGTCCCTTTTCTGTAAAAAGATTAGCTTAGAAAGCCATTCTTCTGCTAAAGAATATCAGAAACAGTGTAGCTCTGCTCAAGGCATATGGGAAGAACCCACACAACTGGACAACACAATTTTTGGTCAGGTATAAAAAGAATTCAACCTGAGAGAGTTCTCTCCCTGAGAGAAAGAACTCCTGACCTTGGTCCCTTCATTAGAGTTTGGGGTAACCTGGCTCATGAAGGAGAAAACTAGCCTGCTGAGATTATTGGAGGCTGTTTCCTTTAATAATCAAGCCACTTTTTAGTAAGACAAGCTGAAGATTTTCTAGCCAACCACCTCATTAAACATTCATCAATCACAGTAAATTTTCACTTATCAGGGGAGTTCCCTATCAGAAGGTACACACTTGATTCAAGGTATTTTCAGAGTCTCCCTTGGCATCTTTAGTTACAGAGAGAAACCACTGACCATCAATTGATTCATTATTGGCTAGTCTAGTCTAATTAATAAAGTGATTATTAAAACCCGGAAACTTTGTTTCTCAGAATTTTTATTCATGACATCAATTTGTACTTTATATTTGTCTTAAATTCTCTTCCTTCTTGTTCACTCAGTAGAATTGGAATGAGAAGTCTCTGAGGACAGTAACTTATTAAAAAAAAAATCATTGTAACATCAGTATCTACCACCATCCTCCATCCTTTAGTATTTACAAAGTATTTATTAATTCTGAATGAAGTCATTGTTTAGGACAATAAGACATGATGCTGTGTAATGGAAAGAGCACTGGTTTTGAACCATGGTTCAGATTTGAGTTCTTCCACTTGCTTCTTTCATAGTATTGGGCAACTTGTTAAACCTGCTGAGCCTCAGCTTCCTCATCTATAAAATGAGGATGTTGGATTATGTGCACTAGGATAGTATCTAAATCCATGCTACTAGGATGAAATAGATTTTTGGCTTAGGTATTCCTTTTTTTCTTCCTCTAAACTCATATTGCTAGTTAAACTAATATTACTATCACTAAACTGATACTAGGACTTAAATCTTCATTATTATCTAGAATTCTCTGGTATTTTTTGCTTTTAAGATTCTTACCAAATTTGCCACATCATTTTGCCAGGTAAAGTTCTTTTAATGAGTTTATTCAGTTTTTTTGTCCATTGTCATAAGTTAAAGCACCTTGCTTGCTAAGAGTAATTTTCATTAAAAAGAACATAACATGTTAATTCTAAATTTCAGGAAAATAATTTGTCATTTTGACGTAGGTAAAATTATTATGACTATTTCTCAAATTAAAATATTCAGTCCTTGACTATATTCTTTTTATAGTAAAATCTTAGAGGATTTCTTCTGAAAAATTCAGGAATGTCATAAAATTTTTATTGTCCATTTTTTTTTTAGGGGAGGAATCCTATTGTGATACCTGATTACAGTCTCATAGGTGACTTTGGATTCTTATAGACTATGTCAGCAGAGTGTAATCTCTGACATCTTAAAGCAAGTTGGAAAGACACTGAGTAGAAATCCTAGCAACAGACTGTTCCTGCAGTTTGAAGACTAATGAAACTAAGTATAATGAGGCTTATCATCTGAATGAACCAATATGAGCAACAACACTAAGTGTAATGAGCCATCTTTTGAATTACTGTAACGATACTAGGATTTGAAGATCTTCCACGCCCCTTGAGCTTGCTGATGTAGCAGGAAGGGGTGGAGCAAGAGAACGCCGGAGCCAAGCTAGTCTCTGTGCGGTGCGGACTGGAAGCGGCGTCAGAGGCAGTGGCTGCGGCTGCGAACTCCTTTTGCTTTGAGCGGGCCAGAATCTCTGCTAAGGACTCCT
>JAQQSV010001581.1:0-27003 GCA_028646515.1 Pseudochirops corinnae
TACCAAAAAGTAACATAGGAGAGAATAGACTGGGGGAGGGAGGACACACTGGGATGGCTCTTTTGGGGCGGTGGGTGGCGGAAAGAGGGGGAGAAAATATGTAACTCAAAATCTTGTAGAAATGAATGATGCAAACCATAATAAAATTTTTAAATAAATACATAAATAAAGATATATACAGGTCTAAACATAATACATTGAAGTCACTATTACAATTTTGCTACTATGTACTCTTCTTTTTTTTTCTTTTTGGAGGGGAGAAGGCAAGGCAATTGGAATTAAGTGACTTGTTCAAAGTCACACAGCTAGTAAGTGTTAAATATCTGAGGCCTAATTTGAACTCACATCCTCCTGACTCCAGGACCAGTGCCACCTAGCTGCCCCTATTATACACTCTTAAAAGGGGACTGAGTAAATGCCATTACCCCTGACAGAAAGAGTGACATGTGAAGGAGGATCAGTTTTGGGAGAAAATATGAAACCTATCTTGGACATAGACTTATATTTGAGTTAACATCAGGCCATGAAACTGGGCAATGTCCTATAGGTAGTTAAAGATGTGTTAAATATCAACAAACACCCTTTCATAAAGCTGTCCCTAAGATACAATAAGCTGAGATGATAGTTTGGTGGCTACTGATAGCAGTGAGTAGAAGTGACACAGATTGTCATTAGGTAGTGAGAGTTTTGACAATTTATTCTAAACAACAAAATAAAAATAAAGGTAAAAAAATCAAGAGAAACAAAAACTCTAAAACAACAAAACCACAATGATCAACCCATAACACATTTCATCCTTCTCCAGCAAATGCCTGTGGGACCAATCGTTTACTTTCCCCACACATTCACCATAAGCTATGAGTTGTTAGTGACTTCATCATGTCTTTTCAAGTCTATCCTTTGTGTTTCATTTGGACATGTGGTTCAGAGCACTACCTCTGACATCAGAAGATCTTGGTTCATTTTCTTATTCAGACACTAACTAGTCATGTAACACTGTGGCAAATCATTTAACTTCCCTGGTTCTCATTTTCATACAATGAGGTTGTTTGAACTCAATGGACATTTAGATTCCTTTAAGCCATAGCTCTAGAAGCCTCTCATTCATGAGCCTGTGATCATCAAGATGAAAATGTCCACTGGGAATATGGGACATTTTATGTGATTCAGCCTTGGTTTTCTGCTGCATTTAAGATAACTCCATAGAACTAAAATATTTCTATTTAATCAAACCATAATAGGAGGAAATAAAATGGCACCTAAAATATTTTTTTAGCTAATCCAGGAACCTTTTTATAGGTTTATAATTCCAATATAGATACAATTATCAACTATTGAATTTGGTGTTTCCCAACATACCTTCTCTCCCCCATACCAATGTGCCTCCCTATGTAATATCTGCTTGTCCATCTGAATTCTGCTCTTTGTAAAGCACATTTAAGTTTCAGTTGTAAATGTTTTGACCTTGGTTTTGACTTTATTGTTAAACTTCACAAATCTAACTAGGCTCTTGTGTCTGCTCTATTAAACCTTGCACAAGTATCTCTGATTACACAGAATGAGGAAATTTTTTTAAAGTCCCCCTCCTCAAAAAAAAAAAAAATTCCTAAGCTGATAGCATCTTGTGCCTGGGCCATATTCAAGCTCTGCTCGACTCTGCTCATTGCCACATGCCACTGTGCCTTTCTGTCCCCCATTCACACAACTATCGCAAATGGTATCATTTTGCAACTAATTTACTCGCTTAGTTTTGGCCATTAGTCATTCCCAATATCCTCAATCTGCAGGTAATTTTCCACATTATTAGTTACCCACCTGTCTTATTAAACTGGACTTTCTGAAACCCTGTGTGCCTGCATTTTCTGCACCTTTAGATCAAGCAAGTAATTGCCTGTACCTGGATGGAAGAATTTAATAGGAAGATTATAGTTGATTCCAAAAGTTAATAACTATAGCATCTGGTTTCCCTTTTTAACATTTAAATGATAAATTCTACATTCATGGAGAGAGAGAGAGAGAGAAAGAAAGAGAGAGAGAGAGAGAGAGAGAGAGAGAGAGAGAGAGAGAGAGAGAGAGGGAGAGAGAGAGAGGCTACCAGAATATCATAAGCTGAATCTTTTTGTCATCTCTGGACCATTTTAAATATAGATGGGCAGAAGGTAGGCTCTACTCGCTATCATTAATGTACTTCAACCTTGACCCAAAGGGACCAATCTTTATCACATTTAGAGAAAGATGTTCTTGCAGATAGAAAATTTGACTTTCCATTAAGGAAGATAGCCAAGTATGCCACTTTCCTATATGGTGTATGCTGTCTGTTTATTCTTTACAAGAGTAGATGAGACAATAGCTGCTCTGAGGCAGGTCAGCTCATTTCCATTTAGACCTCTATAAAAATATCTGCACAAAAAGACTTTTAAATATTGCTAGGTGAAAACACAGGGCAGTATTTTCAGAACCAGGTCAGGAAAAAGCCAATATGTCAGCACTAATCTTTCAGCTCCAAGGACTAGGTTTACCATTTGCCACAAATCTGCAGCCTACATCTCATTTGCATTTTACTGGATCATACATGTATGCATGTGCATACACACATGTAGATATATATTTCATATCCATATACACATGTATATACACACATATATATCTGTATGTGTATATGCATATACATCTCTGGGATATGTGTATATATGTGCATATGCAAATATACTTTCTTATAATACATAAAGATGCACACATATATAACACTGGAAAGAATATACACAGTCCCATCTCAGACACAGTCTTGACATGAGCTCAAAGCTCAGTATGGGGAAGCAGGTTCACCACCAACCAATGTAGAACCCAGAGGAATCTTTGTAAGTCAAGACTATCAGGAAGGAAAAACCTGAGGATTTGGATTACCTTTTTAATATATTGATAGAATTCTAGCTAAGTAACCCATTAAAACTGTCATCAAGGCCTATAGAAAGCCATCAGGGTATGTTGGTACTTCCTCTGCAGTGAGGTAGAAGTATGGTAGGAGGGATTATTATCATGCATGTCCTAGGACAGTGGATCTCAACCTTCCTAATGCTGCGACCCTTTAATACTTGTATGTGGGTGTATCTGCATGTGGGAAGACCCGCCTGGAGATGGATAAAGGAGTAGTATCTTGGTTCCTAAGACCATCGGAAATATGTGTTTTCCGATGCTCTTAGGCAACCCTGGTGAAAGAGTCATTCAACCGCCAAAGAGGTCACGACCCACAGGTTGAGAACTGCTGCCCTGGGAGATCTTACAATAGGGAGCAACCATGGTTGAGGAGAGAATAAGGAATAGCATTTGGCTATAGTGGAACTAAAACTTCAGAGACAGAAAATGGACCAGAAAGGCTTGAAAGTTGAAGGGATAAACAAGTGTGCTAGCGAGCATAGGAACTTTTGAGAACATAGTCAGGTCAGCATATATATATACATGTAAACTCATAAAGGGGCAAATGGCAGTTCAGTGGTTACAGTACTTAATCTGGAGCCAGGAAGACCTCAGTTCAAATGGAGCCTCAGACACTTACTCTCTCTATGACCTTGGGAAAGTCATTTTTGCTGATGTTTTCTTAACTCTAAAATGAGTAAAATAATAGCATCCACCCTGCACAGTTATTGTTATGATGCAATGAGATAATACTTGTCAAAAGCACTTAACACAATACCTAGGACATAGTACCGTACAAATGTTTATTCCCCTCCCTTCCATTAAAATATATTTCTATATATTTAGGATATAATTTTAAGCAATAACACTAAGACAGATATTCCAGGAAATATGATGAAATTAGATTATAATCAATCAATTTCCCGGACTCTTATGGAAGACATTGATAAAGAACAATGCATCTATACAGCTTTCAGCCCATCAGAGAAAAGCAGCTTTCTCCAAAAGACTTTCCATAAAGATGAGATCTAAAGAGAAACTGGAAAGTCTCATGCCTACTTAGGTCCATCACATTACATTCCTCTAGCTAAGATACACATATTGACATTTCTTCTTGCTAGAGTCTCTATAATCTGTTCCTCTTCTTTTGAAACTTTGAGGGAAAATCATTCATTCCAAATCCCCAGGTCTACAATACGTATTATAGGGGATTTTGGTGTGTGTGGGGGGGGGGGGGGAGGTGTTCATCATTTTTGAAGACATGCCAGTTTTGAAGAAAGAATGTCCAAACTTTCTGCAGTCTAGTCACATAATCTATATCACAGAACTTCAGACTTGATAGGTAAAATTTAGTCTTATTACTATTCCTGGACAAGAATAAGTTAGAAAATATCACTGAGGAGAGGCCAAGATGGTAGAAAAAAAGCAGAGACTTTATTGAATCCCCCCAAACCCATCAAAATAACTGTACAAATGACTCTAAATTAATACTAGAGCAGTGGAACCCACAAAATGACAGAGTGAAACAAATCTCCAGCCAAATTCAGTCTGGAAGTCTGACAGTAATGGTCTATCATGCAAGGTTGGGAACAGAGTGCAGTCTACCATGGGCCAAGACAACACAGACAGGGCCAGAGCAGACTCATGGAGCTAAATCACTCACAGCTGTGGTGGTTTACAGACTTCTTTAGCAATAAATGCCAAAGACAGTATAGAAGTTTAGTGGGAAAACTCTATGGGACCTGAGTGAAAGAGGAATATGGGTGAGCTGGGGTCTGGCCCCAGGTCCAGGGTGGTGGAGGTGGTGGCTTCTCCTGGCATACAGATGGTGGGGGATCTAGTGGTTGAAACAAAAGCCCTGAAGCCTGGGACAGTACACCCAAACCAACACTCATCCTTACTGGAAGCAGAATTGTACACTGACAAAGAGCTAGAAAGTCAAGTATTTGAAGTATTTGGCTGACAAAATGAACAAATGGTGTAAAATTCTATAGTTAGACTATAGAATGATACTTTGGTGACAAAGACCAAGATATACAACCAGAAGAAGACCACAAAGTCAAAGCTCTTACATCAAAAGCATACAAGAAAAATATGACATAGTCACAGGCCATGGAAGAATTCAAAAAGGATTTTGAAAATTAACTGAGAGAAGTAGAGGAAAAGTTGGGAAGAGAAATGAAATGATGGGAGAAAATGAGGAAAAATGAGTCAACAGCTTGCTAAAGTAGACCCCCCCCCAAAATACTGAAGAAAATATCACATTAAAAAATAAACTAACCCAAATGGAAAAAGATCCAAAAAGCCAATGAGGAGACAAATGTCTTAAAAAGCAGAACTGGACAAGTGGAAAAGGAGGTACAAAAGGTCACTGAAGAAAATAATGCCTGAAAAATTAGAATATACCAAATGGAAGCTAATTACATTATGAGAAATCAAGAAATTATAAAACAGAACCAAAAGAATGAAAAAATAGAAGACAATGTGAAATATCTCATTGGAAAGATCACTGACCTGGAAAATAGGTCCATGAGAGATAATTTTAAAATCATTGGACTAGCTGAAAGCCATGACAAAAAACAACAGCCTAGATATCGTCTTTCAAGAAATAATCAAGGAAAACAGCCCTCATATTCTAGAACCAGAGGGTAAAATAGAAATTGAAAAAATTCACCAGTCACCTTTTAAAAGAGATCCTAAAAGAAAAACTCCTTGGAATATTGTAGACAAATTCCAGAGTTTCCAGGTCAAGGAGAAAATATTGCATGCAGCCAGAAAGTAACAATTCAATTATTATGAAAATACAATCAGGCTAACACAATATCTAGCAGCTTCTACATCCAGGGATCTGAGGGCTTGGAATATGATGTTCCAGAGGTCAGAGGAGCTAGGATTAAAACCAAAAATCATCTACCCAGCAAAACTTAGTATAATACTTCTGGGGAAAAATGGATTTTCAATGAAATCAAGGATTTTGAAGCACTCTTGATGAAAAGACCAGAGCTGAAGCAAAAGTTCAACTTTCAAATACAAGAATCAAGAGAAGCATAAAAAGGTAAACAGGAAAGAGAAATCATAAGAGACTTATTAAAGTCGAACTGTTTACATTCCTACATTGAAAGATGATATTTGTAACTAAAAAGACCTTTCTCAGTATTAGGGTAGTAGGAGAATAGATAGATAGATAGATAGATAGATAGATAGATAGATAGATAGATAGATCAATGACAGAAAGATAGATGACACAGGGTGAGTTAAATATGAAGGGATGATATAAAAATTAAATTAAGGGGTGAGAGGAATATATTGGAGGGAGAAAGGGAGACATAGAATGGGGTAAATCATCTCACATAAAAGAGGCAAGAAAAGGGTTTCACAATGGAGGGGAACAGGGAAGAAGTAAAAGGGAATGAGTGAACTTTAATTGGATTTGGATTAAGGAGGGAATAACATACACACTCAGTTGGGTATCTGTAATGGGAATGGAAATTTGAAGATCTTCCCTGCTCCTTAATAGGTCTAGGGGGGAGTTTGAATACTTCCCCTGCTGTGAAGATGAACTCTGCCCCCCTTGAGCCCACAGGAAACTTCCCTACTGCGAAGGTAATCTCTGCCCCCTGATAGGCTGAATGTAGTCACATGGAGCCTGTGGTTGGAGGAGTTTGCTGAGGAGAAGCAGAGCCCACAGAAAAGAAGCTGATAGAGAGCTAGCCAGACAGTTGAAGACGTCGGGGACAGAGAAGGTTAGTCATGGAAATAGAGAGTTTTGTGAGTAAATATTGATCTTGCATTGGTTTGTGGGAAGGCTAAAGGATGCTCTGACTCTCAGAATTATTATGGCTTCTGAATATCTTTGGTACTATGATGAAATCAGCATACTGGCTTTGAGATTCAGTTTTCTGGTGTCTAAATAAATCCTTCAACTTTATTCTCTATCTGGAGAATTTGACATAGTTTGTCATCACACGTCACGTGAAATTTATAGTCACAGTCTCTGTCATGATTGTGGGCACTATAAATATTGCATTGGTGCCACAGTATCTTACCCTGCAGGAAAGTAAGAGTAAAGGATATGGGGGGGGGAGGGAGACAGAAGATAGGAGAGGGGATAGTCAGAAGCAAACAGTTTTGAAAATGGACAGGGTTTAAGAAGAAAATAGAATAAGGAAGGGGTGGGATATGGAGGGAAATATAGTTCCTTTTTCAAAACATGACTATTATGGAAGTGTTTTGCATAACTACATATGTATAACTTATATAGAATTGCTTGCCTTCTCAATGAGGGTAGGTGGGAGGGAAGAAGGGGGAGAATTTGGAACCCAAAGTTTTAAAAAAAAATGTTAAAAATTGTTTTCACATGCAACTAGGAAATAAGATATACAGGCAATAGAAGGTATAGAAATCTATCTTGCCTTCCAAGAAAGTAAGGAGGAGGGACATAAGGGGGCAGGGATCATAGAAGGAGGGGCAGACTGGGGGAACAGGTAACCAGAATGTACTCCATCTTGGGGTGAGGGTAGGGGAGAGAAGGGGAGAAAATTTTGAACTCAAAATCTTATGAAAATGAATATTGAAAAGTAAAAATTAATCTATTAATTAATTAAAAGAAAATATCACTGAGAAGGTGGGAGTGAAAAGTCAAGAAGTTACCTGAACTCTCCTCAGTTTCAAAGCCAAAGTCAAAGGATGAAAAATATTCACAAGAAAATGTAAAATATCTCATTGGACAAACAATTAAACTGGAAAATAGATCCAGGACAGATAACTTAAGAAGTATTAGACTTCATGAAAGTCATGCCCAAAAGAAGAGCCTGCACAGCATCTTTCAATAAATTATCAAAGAAAACTGACCTGATATTCTAGAACCAGAGGGTAAAAATAGTCAATGAAAGGACCCACCCATCACCTCTTGAAAGAGATCCCAAAAGGAAAACTCCAAGGAATATTATAGTCAAATTCCAGAACTCTCTGGTCAAGGAGAAATTACTACAAGCAGACAGAAATAAATGATTCAGATATCAATGAGGCACAGACATTATTTCACAGAACTTAACAGCTTTCATTTTAAAGAATGAGAAGCCTTGAAAGATGATATTCCAGAAGGCAAAGTAGCTTCAGTTACAACAAAGAATGAACTATCCAGAAAAATCAAGCTTAAACTTTGGGAGTTGTGTGTGTGTGTGTGTGTGTGTGTGTGTGTGTGTGTGTGTGTGTGTGGACATTCAACGAAATAGGAGACATTCAGTCTTTCCTGATGAGAAGACCAGTGTTGAACAGAAAATTCAGTCTTCAAATACAAGAATCGAAAGAGGCATAAACAGGTAAACAGGAAAGAAAAATTGTTATTCAATAGGGTTAAAAAGTTTATATTTTTCATGGGAAGATTCTTGTAACTCTTCAGAACTATATGTATGATACATACTCTGTTGGGCATAGAACTCTATCTTATCCTATAAGGAAGCAGGAAGGGAAGGAGAAAAAAAGGAGAGGGGGTGATAGAAGTGAGAGTAGATTGAGGAAGGCAGTGGACAGAAGCAAAATAGTGGTGAGGAGGGACAGAGTGAAAGGAAAGAGAGAAAAAAAAGTATAAATAAGGGGGGATAGGGTGGAAGGAAATACACAGTTAATAATCATTATTGTGAATGTGAATGGGATGAATTCTCTCATAAAACAGAAACAATCTGCAGAGTGGATTAGAAACCAGAATGCTGCAATAGGTTGTTTATAAGGAACACATTTGAAGCAGAAACACGCAGAGAATAAATGGAGAAGGTTGGAACTGAGGGGGATAAAAGTGGACTTACGATCATGATCTCAGATAAACCAAATGCAAAAATAGATCTAATATATCTAATTATCTCTATTAATGAGAGACAAAGAAGGAAACTTAGTAAAGGTGCCATAGACAATGAAGGAATATGAATACTAAACATGTATGCATGAAGTGGTATAAAATCCAGATTTCTATAGAGGAAGTTAAATAAATTATAGGTGGAAAAAGACAATAAAACTATGTACGTGGGGGAACTCCACATTCCTCTCTCAGAGCTAGATGAATCAAAGCACAAAATGAACAAGAAAGAAGTTATGGAAGTGAATAGAATTTTAGGGGGAAAAAAGTTAGACAAGATAGATGTCTGGATAAAATTGAATGGGGATAAAAGAGAATATACCTTTTTCCTCAGCAGTACATGGCACCTACAAAAAAAAAAAGACCATGTATTAGGACATAAAAACCTCATAATCAAATGCAGAAAGGCAGACATATTAAATACATCTTTGTCAGATCATAATGAAATAAAATTTATAATAAAGGACCACAAAAAGACAGATTAAAAATTAATTGGGAACTAAATAAACTTATGGGAAGTGACCAAAGCAATATTTATGAGAAATTTTATATCTCTAAGTGCTAATACAATAGTGAAAGGGCAGATCAATGAATTAGGCATGCAACTAAAAAAGCTTTAAAAAAAATAAATTAAAATCCCCAATTGAACATAAATTGGAAATCCTGAAAATCAAAGGCAATATTAATAAATTTTTACACAAGACAATAAATAAACAAATAAAACTAAGTTGCTTTTTATGAAAAAAAACAATAAAATAGGCAAAACTTTGGTTAATTTGAAAATATATATATATATATATGGAAGAAAACCAAATTACCAGTATCAAAAATGAAAATGGTGAATTCATCACCAATTAAGAGGAAATTAAAGCATTAATTAGGAGCTCATTCACCCAACTCTATGGCCATAAGTAAGGCAATATAAGTGAAATGGATGAATATTTCCAAATATACAAATTGCCCAAATTAAGAGAAGAGAAAATAAAATGCTTAAATTATTCCATGTTAGAAAAAGAAATTGAACAAACCATCAGTGAATTCCCTAAGAAAAAAATATCTTTGGCCAGATGGATGTGCAAGTGAATTCTACCAAACATTTAAAGAACAATTAATCCCAATACTATATTAAGTATTGGGAAAAACAGTCAAAGAATGATTCTTACCAAATTCCTTTTATGACACAAATATGACACTAATATCTAAACTAGGAAGAGACAAAACAGAGAAAATTATAGAACAATTTTTCTAATGAATATTGATGTAAAAATTTAAATGAAATATTAGTAAACAGATTATAGTCATTTGTTACAAGAATAATACACTATAACCTAGTGGGGTTTATACCTGTAATGTAGGGCTGTATCAATATTAGGAAACTATCAACATAAATGACCATATGAATAGCAAACCCAACAGAAATCATATGATTATATCAACAGGTGCAGAAAATGCTTTTGAAAAAATGCAGCACCCATTCCTTTAAAAATAGCATACAGAGGTTGAGTCAAGATGGTAGAGGTAAAGGCAGGGAATCACCTGACCTCTCCCTACAAAATTCTCCAAACACCTTTAAAAATGACTCTAAACAAATTCTAGAGCAGCAGAACCCACAAAAATATTGAGTGAAACAAATTTCCAGCCCAAAAGTGCCTGTAAGGTCAATATGAAAGGTCAATTGCACTAGGGTGAGAAAGACACACAGTTAGGTGCAAACCAGGCTCCAGCAAACTAGAACAGGTCTCAGGGCAACTGCATCACTGGCAGCAGTGGTGGTTTCCAGACTTTTCATCCCACAGACACCAAAGACAAGTTAGAAGGCCAACAGGAAAGGTGTTTCTCAACTGAATGAGATTAAAGTACAATAAAGCATGGACTTCAAAAGCACAGCCCTGGTTCCAGCAAACCAGGAGAAGGTATGGGAGTGACTGAATCAGCAGTGGCAGAAAGAGCACTCCTCCGAGAGTTCCCAGCTCATAAATGGTAAGGGGGTCAAACAACTAGTCAGAAAAAAGATTACAGGGGTCTCTTTTCTAGCACTGAGGTAGGACTCTTTTGCTTTGTCCATACCTGGATATAGGCCACAGTCCTGGGTAATAAAGAGTTAAGCAGTCAAGTAATAGACTTGGAAAATATGCAAACAATGGGGAAAATCTGATTATAGAAAGTTATTATGGTGACAAGGAAGATCAAAACATCAAAATCAGAAGAAGACAATAAAGTCAAAGCTCCTACATCCAAAGACTACAAGAAAAAAAGTGAATTGGTCTCTGGCCATGGAAGAGCTAAAAAAGGATTTTGAAAAATCAAATAAGAGATGTAAAGGAAAAAATGGGAAGATAAATGAGAGCGATGTAAGAAAATTGTGAGAAAGTAGTTAACACCTTGGTAAAAGAGATACAAAAAAATATTGAATGAAATAACACTTCAATAAACAGACTAGGCCACTTGGTAAAAGAGGTCCAAAAAGCCAGTACAGAGAAGAATGTCTTCAAAATCAGAATTGGCCAAATGGAAAAGGAGGGTCAAAAGCTTACTGAAAAAACAATTCCTCAAAAATTAGAATGAAGGAAATGCAAGATAATGACTTTGTGGAAAACCACGAAGCAATAAAATGAAACCAAAGGAATGAAAAAATAGAAGACAATATGTAATATCTCATTGGAAAAAAACAACTGATGTTAAAATTAGATACATGAGAGATAATTTAAAAACTATTGGGTTATCTGAAAACCATGATAAAGAAAAAAGCAACAAAAAAAAATCTTGGACATTAGCTTTCAATAAATTATCAAGGAAAATTGCCTCGATACTCTAGAACCAGAGGGTAAAATAGAAATGGAAAGAAAAAATCTAATCCCTCTTACACATCACAATATGGTTTCTCATAAGATAACTATGAATATATAACCCATAAATTAGATTCATGGAGAGATTTCAGGGGAATTCTTGAATTTGGATATGAATAAACTATAATTTTTTAGAACAACTGATATTTGTCCAGTTCTATGTTTTTTTTTTAATTTCATGCATTTAAAAATATAAATGTAAGAAGACATCCAAAGGTTTCACCCCACTGTTAAAAGGGTCCATGAAGGAAATATGATTAGGAAGCCATACTATAAGTATCCTTTTCCCTAGTACATACAGCTTTATTTTCTTATATTGTTTATCATGAAGCATGTTCTTTTTTGTTCTTTTTTGGGTTTTTTTATTTTTTATTTTTTGCTTTTTGGAGAGCAATTGGGATTAAGTGAATTGCTCAAGGTCACATGGCTAGTAAGTGTTAAGTGTCTGAGGCCAGATTCAAACTCAGGTCCTCCTGACTCTAGGGCTGGTGCTCTATTCACTGAGCCACCTAGCCACCCCTTGAAGAATGTTCTTTAGCTCTTCCATAACCTACTTCTCTACATCCTACAATGTGAACATTGGAATAAAAAAGAGAACTAGAGAGCAAAACTCAAAGCATCCATCATTTTTGTTTTTTTTAATATGTGTCTTGATTTGGCCGAGGAGGGAGGAATGCATTAATATATCCTTTCTTTATAGAGGTAGATGATACAGTGTGAATCAATAATCACTCATCAATATTGCCAAGTTTAAATATGGAAGGTAGCAACACCAATCAATTAATCAATATATATTAAGTTTCTGTTATGGACCAAGCCTGTTTTAGCACCTGAGAATACAATAATAAAAGTGAATGAGTCTTCACCCTCAGGGAGATTACATTCCATTAGTAGAGGATCTTAATACCATTCTTTAATTTTTCTTAAACAGATAGTTATACAAGGAACAATTCCGCAGTGAATTCAAAGGATTCATATTGGCAACTAGAGAAAAAGTTACTTTTTGTTTTCACAATGCTTCAGCTTTTGAAGAATTGTTGATTGACCTTACTGACTATTGTTTCTTCTCCTGAAATGCAGTGACATGTATTAATCGTGTGGCACATAATATTCATTACTACTTCTATATATGTATAAATGTGCACATATACATATGGATGTATGCATAGATACTATATATGCATGTATATGTTTATATACACATACATACATATGCATATGCATGTGAAAAAAATTCTGCACATTGCTATGGATAACATCTTCATTATCAGTCCTTTGGAATAATGAATGTTTTGTGTGTGTGTGTGTGTGTGTGTGTGTGTGTGTGTGTGTGTGTGTGTGTTGACCATAATTCTTATGGCTTTTCAGAGTTGTTTGTCTTTATAGAGCTATTTTTATTATATAAATTCTTCTGGTTCTTCTCATTTCATTTTAATCACTTTGTAAAACTCTTCAAAATGTTCATTTTTTGTAATTGTTCTTCTGGTTCTACATAATCTGCTTTGTACCACTTCATCTAAGTCTTTCCATAACTTTTAAAAATCATCTATTTCCTCATTTCTTGGCACACAATTGCTTCTATATACTTTTTGCTTTTCAGATTTCATCTTCAACTAGAAAAACTTGCAGCAATGAGACTGCGAATATCTGCCAGCAGCTAAAAACTGAATGAGCATCAGCCGAAGACTAGGAGAAAAGTATAGAACTTCGAAATGAGGAAACATTTGTCTGATACTGCTGGGAATTGACTGGCATGTACCCAGAAGTACTACAATATATTGGGCTGTTCCTGTATAAACAGGTGAAGACAGGGCTGGGAGAGATGTAGAAATAGTTCTGTAGCCATACTTTATAATATGTAGTTCCCAAGGTGCCCTCCTACATCTCTTCTACCTTTTGGCAGGAAGGCATTTGAGAGGCTGAATTTCTGCATTATAGTAGGCAGTGTTATATAGGACAAGAATCTGAAGCCCTGTGCTTTTCCCTAAGATATGTAATAAAAATGATTTTTTTCTCTTTCCATTGCTTCCCTGAAAGAGTTTTATACCTTTATAGAAAATAAATAAAACCCAGCCAACCTCTATAAGAAACATTTTAAGTAAATCTACCTTGGAAAGAATTCTGGGCATGTTTAGTGACTATCTAAAACTTGTCTAAAACTCCTAAGTAAATACATCTACCTCTATTTGCCAGGAAAATCTTGAAGTATCTGGGCATGTACTACACTGCCTCTACACAGTTTGTCCAGGTTGATTTTGGAATTCTTCACACTATTTCCTCTTAATTCCTTTGGTCATATTCAAACTTCCATTTTTTTCTGTCTCTAAACTTCAATTGCCCTGGAGGCATTGTGGTAGAAATATGTCACCATTCCATTCCTGTCTTCTGCAAACTGGTTTGCTTACATATGTATTTCTAGTTCAAATTTTGAGTTCTTTAAAGGATAACTCTTTTTTACTAATCTGTTTAGAATTCTTTTCTGATATTTTGCATCAATTGTTGCCATAATCGCAAGAATAACAATAATCATAACAACTAATATTTTTATAGCACTTTTAGATTTGTGATGAATTTTATGTGTAATTTTGTTCTGCCTCTCTTAAATCATCTTATAAATGCATATATTGTCATTATCATTTTCATGACGAAATAACTCAATCTCTGGGGCCTGGTCTATGGATAAATTGCCTCTCCAAATTTGGCTAGGCTGGTCTCTAAAGAGTAACGACAGTCTATTAACAATATCGTAGTTGCAGACTTACGCTTGGAAAAACTTGAAAGTGCTTTTGCTCTGTTTTGTATAGATAGCCTTTGACAACCCAGCATCATTTACACCAATGCTGTGAAACTCAAATAAAAACAAATCCCTGTGGGACACATATTGACTTATGTAATAACTATGATTTTTCAAGCGTATTGTTTGATGTTGTAGTTATAATGATGACTCCAGTATGGAGTCACTTAGTCTAAGTAGTTCTGATATCCATAAAACACACAGGCACTGACAGTTTTGTACTTATCCACTGTTCTTACTCATTTTAGTCCTTTGTCAAGCAGTTAATGATTATAGCTTCTGATTGGATAAATCTCCTGGTACACTGCAGTAGCCTGTGAGCCATTCCTTCTTCTGAGTTGAAAAAACAATTCATATTTTCACCCAATTTCAGATTCCAATAAGGAGACTTCCCCACCTGAGCCTGGTATCAATAAGTGACCCCAGAAATTTCTCTACCATATATAAATGTAATTAGGAATGTTCTCTCCCATATCTGAAATTGATTATCTGTTCTCAACCCAACTCTGCTGGAATCTCAACCTAGAAAATTTATTTTCTGGACTTCTCTCCCTCTCCCTTGATCTGGATGAGTTTCTTTCATCCCTTCATCCCCAAAACATTGTGTACCTGTATTACCATATAGTCATGTGTGTGTATACACACATGTATACATTCACATACACGTACCCATACATTTTAGTTTGGTTCAGTTTGACACCTCGGACTTATACAATATGATGAGGCATCAAAGGTGACTTTTTGACATGTAGTAAGAGTAACGGATAATAGGTATAGTCCAAGTGTTGCATTAGTACCCACATCTTTAAAAGACCTAAAGGAAGGCATTCATAATGACCTGGAGAACTTATATAGAATATATATAGCATCTCTCAAATAAGCCCTCTTCTCTCCCTATGTCACTTCTACCATTCTAGGACAGGCCCTCATTACTTCATGCCTGGACTGTTGTAAATGACTGCTATTGTGTCTGTTTGTCTCAAGTCTCTCCCTATTCCAGTTTATCCTACATTCAGCCCCTAAAGTGATTTTCTGAAGTATATATCACATCATGTAACTTCTTCCCTGCCCCCCATACACACACACACACACACACACACACACACACACCCACACACACACACATGCTCAATGAACTCTGATTCCCAATTGCCTTTGGGATCAAATGCAAAATGTTTTTTGAAATTCAAAGACCTTTGTAACCTAGCCCCTTCCTACCTTATTCCCTGAAAATATTCTTTGATCGAGTAATAATGGCCTCCTGGTTGTTCTATTAACAACAAACTGCATCTCTTGATTCTAAGGATTTTCACAGGCTACCTTCCATACTTGTAATGTTCTCTTATCTCTAATCCATCTACTGACCTTCCTGGCTTCCTTTAAGTAGCAATTCAAATCTTAGAACAAAGGTTTTTTTTGTTTGGTTTTTTTTTTAATCTAGTGTAGATGTTCCCAAAGTAGGAAATACTGCCCCAGAAGATGCACTGCAACAATTAGGGGGTGGGAGGGGGTGATAGTAGCCTAAGGTGCTATTGGGGGGTGTTGAATAAAAATAAGAGTGTGGTAGAAGCATAAGGAAAGAAAAAAAGAGAAGAAAATTTTGAAAAACCATTTGCACATATTTCATCTGCTTTGTAACAGAGTTAAAGTACCTCCAGTCTGCCCTGACTCCCTGAGAAAGCAAGTTATTTGATATTGATCATACATATAAAGTCAAAACTTATTTCCATATTGTAATGCCATGCACAATCAGTTTCCCCAAAGAATGCTACTGTGCACAGCTTTTAAAGTTCTGATTACACAGCATAGTAAACACTCCATTTATTCCATAACAAATCAAGGCAAACATTTATAACAAATCACAATATAATATTCACAACATTATATCTTATCACAGGAAGTCACAAAAAAGTGTTCACAACAGCTAAACATTATAATGGCCATGTAGTTTTCACCAAAGTGGTCACAGTATTTAGAACAAAGAACAAAAGAACAATCATCTGGTGTCCCTAAGGGGGTTTGCCTCCCTAGTCATTCAGTCATCTCAAAATACAATAGTCAATCATAGGTTAACTTAATCAGTCACTTATCTAGCAATCAGTAACTAAGTATCATTAATCACTAAAAACAAATCATTAGAAAATTACACAAACCTTCCACCCCTAGATCTCTAATAAACTTCAATTTCATCACTGCATTCCATTTCCAAGGAGAGGCCTTTTCTTCATCTTGACTCAGGTTGGTGTATCAGATTCCCTGGATCCCCTTCCATGGTCCCACCTCCTACCTGAATCCACCTAGATTCAGTGGTATACAGCTCTCAGATTCTTGTCCAGTCCTCCGGGCAGTTCCTGATATACACTGAAGTTCACAGGCAGTTCCTGATACACACTGAAGTTCACAGGGTCCAGCACATCTCAAAACCTTCACAACTTTGGTTCCCAGGAACTTGAGGATCAATCAAGCCGCAAACAAAATATTATCCTCATCATGCTTCTTCAGTCCTCTGGCAGTTTGGCTGGCCCTAGGACCCAGAAAAAAATCTCAGCCTTCCAGGCCACCTTCTCGGCAGCAACTTCAGCCTTCACCAGATTCTGGTCTCAAGGAAATCATCTCTCAGTTCTCAGTCAGCTTCCAGATGCTGACTTAGAGAAATTCTCTCTCTCTCTACCAGGAGCCCGCCAGGAGGGGAAAAAAAAAACAATTCTCACTGTCTCTCTCTGGGGCTCTTCTTATATACATACAAATTATTTGGCTTCCTGTTTCAGCCAAACCCTTCCTGTTATGTCAGCAACAGAGTTCACACCCTCTGCCTCTTAGCCACAAAGTTTTGATTAGTTACTAAGGGCTAAGTACCTGCTTACTTGACATAACAAAAAGGGGCGTTCAAATTTAAATTAATTACCATTACACATCTTAGCTATGTTACAAAAGAAAAAAATGACAAAAAAAGAAGAAAAAATAAAACTTAAAAGTATGCTTCAATCTGCATTCTGAATTTATTATTTATTTCTATGGAAGAGGCTAGCTGCTGCTGCTGCTTGTGTCATGACCATATGGTCCCACCTTTGCTGGTTCATGCACATAGGTCTTGTTACAGATCTCCACTTCCAAATCTCTTAAGTCTCTTGGGCTGGAAAGATATCTCAGTCTGAACTTTTGTTTGCTTTTCCTCTCCAGAATTTGATTTGAGGGGTTACTTAAATATTTTTTAAGGGAAATTTTGGGAGAACTCAGCTGACAACTTTCTCTACTCTAGCATCTTGGCTCTGCCCCTGGTACTTGTCCTAACATATACCTTATTTGTATTACTTCTTTCAACAAAATAAACTCAGCATCCTTAAACTTGCATGTTTTGTTTTTCTTCTTTGCTTTTCTTACACCTAGAATTTCTTACACATAGAAATGTTTACCTTATTTCCTAAACATAGAATTACTTTATGCAATCTCTATTACCTTTCTAGACAACTCTCAAGGCCCAAATGGAATGTGACTTATTTGTGATTTCTATACTCACCTAGAAATGTATTCTTCCTCATATATTTCCCTAACACTATGTAATCCTCCAATGAATAAACACTATTATATTTTAAGTTATATCCATCTGTTCCCATATTTAATGCCATCTAGATTATAAATTCCCTGAATTCAGTAACTTTAAGGGTATTTAAAAAAAATTATTACATCTCCTTGAGTGCCTAGCAGAATGACTTCTCCCTAAGAAATAAGAAATTACTCAGGGCCTGAATTCATTTGGTCAAATAATTTAACAAGTGGATTCTTCCAACCTTTCAAAGAACAAATATACCCAATATAAGACAGAATTTTACCCAATATCTTTTATGAGGCAAATATAGTATTGTTATTAAAGCTTGTTTAGTATATTACTCCAAAACAATAATAAACTAATGTATGTCCAGGCTTTACAAAGGTTGAAAAAGACATGCAGATGGTGGATAAAAAACATAATGCACTATGCAAATGTCAACTATCATTATTATGTCTATGAATATTGAATAAATGAGCAAATTAAATCTATTTAACTCTATGTTTAAACCTAGAACAGAGGATAAGACAAGGAGAAGCATGAACTTGTTCCTAAAGAATTTATTATCTAGTTGGGCAGATGACAAATGTACATAAGACAATTAGAAAACAATAGGAAAGTGTTTAATGAAGTGATAATTTTACAACACTTGATAAGTACTGTAGGAAGTTTACAAAAGTAATCTTTTAATCTTTGTTTCATGAGTTTCCCTATTGGTGATACCAAGATAATGCATATCTCCTCTTTTCTTCGGGTTGTTGCAAGAATGAATGGATGCATAGAACCCATTATTTAAATCTGTTTTGAAAAGCACAGAGCAAGTGGAAAATAGTGTCAAGGGACTAGCTGATGGACATATCAGCATGGAAATATTCTTTCGCATATTAGTTTTTCTTCAATTTGGATACCCATTCTTGTACTTCTGCATTTCTCAGGATCAGGAAAAGAGTGTAAGACCTTTTTTATGTATCTAAAATAAAGTCATTGACAATTAAAATGGTTTACTGGAAACAGATGGACTTCCTGCAGAGATTAACCCAATTATCCTTGGTTTAAGAGCCAGAAAAAGCCATAAGATCATTATCTTACAAGACAAGAATTTTATCGTGATGCCAATCTCATTATATGAGTGAATGGAGGTGTTTAGTGATTTCCCCCCTGCATAAATATCCTTAATAGATTTAGTTTTTCAACCCTTTGAATGCTCATTATTTTAAAAGTAGAAGACCTGGAAAGACAAATGATGTTCTTCCCTAAAATTAGAGACAGTCTTCTGAATAGTGTTGCCTTCCTTCCTCAGGGTAGAAAAGGACTGATGCAGACTAGAGGAATAGCTATTTTTTGTTACCTCAGAATTGAATTGGGTTGTGTTTTCCACATGGCTTAGATAAATTTCTTGCTCTAGGAATTATACCAAATAAACATCTGAATATTTGGTAGGTATTTCCAAGTGAGGAGTATTTGAGATACATTCCAATGTGAGTAGTATTTTTGTGGGATGGGTTGCCCATAAACCATGAAGTGTCATCATCATTATCAGCACTGTTGCCAAAATCATCATCATATATTTGACTGATCAGACTTGTATGTCATTGTTCAAAAAGTGGTAGTAGCAGCAGCAGCAGCAACAGTAGCAACAACAGCAGTAGTAGTAATAGTTGTAGTAATAGCAAAAGGAGGAAGAAAAATAGCTAACATTCATGCATCACTTACTAGGTTCTAGGTCATATGATAGGCACTTTACAATTATCTCATTTGATACTCACAGCAACCCTCAGAGTAGGTGATAGTATTAGCTGAATTTTACAGATGAGAAAATTGAGGCAAAAGAAGTTAAGTGATTTCCTCAAGGTCAAATAGCTAGCAAGTATCTGAGGCTGGATTTGAATTTAGGTCTTCCCAAATTCATTCAGAGTTTCTGGCATCATGCCTCTCAGCCAACTAAAATCTTGTCAATACTTTTAAGACTAGGTTAAAGTTTAACCTCTTCCTGGATTCATTCCTCAACTAATCAATCATTTGTAGATCACTATCTGATCTGAACTATAGGAGAAGTTTTAATAACATACCTATACCCAGCATAGCTATAACATGGGGAAATAATGACCAACGAAAGGGATAGAAACTTTTTATAAGGCAGATGGTAAAGAGGAGTCCATGATGTCACATAGAGGAATGTCTTGTTCATACATGGAGACATGTGCTATAGAAAAATGTAGGGACATAAGTATTCTATAGGAATTATAACACTTGTCTACAGATATAGAGATTAGGGAAATAGACAGCATCAAGGAAACAAAACAACAACAAAAACAATAAACAATGAATTGCATGAAAAATAAAATCCAATGAACTGAAGCCTAGAAAACAGATAGTCAAGATTAACAAAGTAAGAAGTCAATTACCTATTGATGGGGTTTTTGGTAGAACAGAAATTCTTTGATATAGGTGACCAGAGAGTCAACCTTACCTTCCCAATGTCTTAAAGTATTGGTGTCTAAAGAACTCATTTATAAGGCCTCTCCTGATAATTCTGGTTTATATCAATTTTTATCTTTCCTTTTCAGTGATAGACCCAATTTACCCTTTCACACTTTTCTTGCTCATAATTGCATTCTTGCCATGTACTCTTTTATTCTTTCCATTTTTGTAAGCCCTCTATACCACAGGAATATTTAAAGATAGGTCTTGTTGAAAAAAAAAATTTGTGATCTTCTTCCCAAACCAGCGCAACTGGTGATAGCGAGAATCTCTTCAGAGCTTGTAGATGCTCAATTGGAGGAGGGTCCCTTGTTCTGAGAGTTTTACGGTGAATTTGTCCCATTAAAAACCTATGGAAGGGGGGCAGAGCCAAGATGGTGGAAACAAAGAAGTGACTTTTCTAAGTTCCTCCAAGAATTCTGTTGCTAAACTTTAAAACGTGAATTTGAATGGATTTTAGAGTGACAGAACCCATTGGGAGACAGAGTGTGGCAAATTCCCAGCCCAGGAAAGTGTCCTTGTAGGTCTGGACAGGAGGAACACAGAGCATGCAGGGGCTGCCCCAGAGCAAATCTTAGAGCAGACTACAGCAGAGTGAGAAGGAGCCCCAGCCAGCTGACTCAGCCACACCACGGTTAATTTGCAGCTGTCTCACCAAAAGACAGAAGATCTTCACAGCTGGGTAAGAGAAAATGCAGGGCCTGCAGCAGGGACAACAGCTTCTCCTGGGGATACCAGCCCACAGAATGGATGTTTAAAAATTGCAAACCCAAACTTCCAGGAGTCAAGATGGTGGAATAAAACCTGATTACTCCAATTCCCCCTCCCTGACACAGAAAACCCAGAGATAAATGACTCATGCAGAGTAAAATCCTGAATTAGTGGAAATAGCCTAAGGCTTGGGAGTTACTGAGGAACGGGGAAGTGAAGAAACATGAAGTCTAAGCCTGGGGGGATGGAGTCAACAAGCACTAACAACACAAGCCCAGGTGTGTCTTAGCACAACCAAGGGAATCTACAGACCCAGCCCTGCCAGCTTCCAGCTACTGAGCCTGCTTGAGCTGTACCCCAGAGACACAGAGGTAGAAACTTGAAGTGGCCAGACCACCCCTCCCCAAAAGGTTACTCTGTGAGCATCAGGGCAACTCAGGGGAAACGCTGAGAGTCCTGGCCTTGGCCTCAGTCTAGACACTCAAAGGCTACAGCTCATGAAATTAAGAACCAAACCCCTACCTCCTAGCCTGAGAAGTACAACACATATGCACCTCAGAAGCAGATATCCACTCTAAAAATTCAGGACATAGGCAATCACAATGGGGAAGCAGGAATCTGTGAGATCTAGAATAATATAACCTTACTACAGTGAGCAAGAAAAACCAAATTCAGAGGACAACATGGACTCTATACTCACACTGGAGACTACAGAAGGAAATATAAACTGATTTTGAGCCCAAAAAGTATTCTTGGAGGAGCTCAAGAAAGACTTTAAAAACCAAATTAGAGAGGTAGGAGATAAATTTAAATCTACAACAACCAAATTGGGGGAAAAAATCTCACTGAAGAAAACAAACCTTTAAAAAGTAAAATTGGAGAACTAGGACAGGAGGTTCAAAATCTAACTGGAGAAAATACCTCTCTAAAAATGAAAACTGAATATATGGAAAAGGAGCTTCAAAAACCAATCAAGGAAAATAATTCACTAAAAATTAGAATCAATCAAATTGAAGCTAAGTACTCTATGATACATCAAGAGTCACTCAAACAAAACATAAAGAATGAAAAAATTAGAAGAAAGTGTAAAATATCTCACTGGAAAAACAACTCACCTGGAGAACAGATCCAGGAGAGATAACCTAAGAATTATTGGTCTACTGGAAAGCCATGATGAAAAAAAGCAGCTTGGACAATATCCTCCAAGAGATTATCAATGAAAACTGTCCTGAAGTCCTAGAATCAGAAGGTAAAATAGTTATTGAAAGAATTCACTGGGCTCCTCCTGAAAAAGATCCCAAATTGAAAACTCCAAGAAATATAGTAGCCAAATTCCAGAGCTACAAGATCAAGGAGAAAATACTGCAAGCAGTCAAAAAGAAGCAATTCAAATATCATGGAAATACAATCAGGATTACACAGGACGTAGCAGCCTCTATATTAAAAGATCAAAGGGATTTGAATTTGATATTTCATAAGGCAAAAGAGCTAGGACTGCAACCAAGGATTAACTACCCAGCAAAATTGAACATAATCTTTCAGGCAAGGAGATGGTCATTTAATGAAATAAAGGACTTCCAGACATTTCTGATGAAAAAGCCAGAACTGAATGGAAAATTCAATCTCAATTTCTAAGACCCAAATTAAGACATAAAAAGGTAAACAAGGAAAACACACACACATACACATGCACACACATGCATATAACTTGGGACTCAATAAGAGCAAACTGTTTACATCCCTGTATGAGAAGCTGATATCTGTCAAATATTGAAATATGTATAATTAATGCAACACTTAAAAGGGATGTACATAGATAGAGATTGTGTATATAAATGAACTAATCTGAAGATTAAAAAAAATCTATTAAGGAGAACAAAGGGACTATAATGGGAGACAAGGAAAGGATGAGGCAGAAAATGATAAATTATTTGACACAAAGAGGCATAAAAACATATTAAAGTAGAGGTAAAGGAAGGATTGAGATGAGTATCATATGAAAATTATTCTCATTGGTTCTGGTGCAAAGAGGGATCAATATAATCAGTTAAGTTTTGCATCCTAATGTGAAAAGACACAAAAACTCATTATACAAGAGGGAAAGGAGGGAGGGAGAGGAGCCCTGTACAGAATTTACTCCCATTGGTTTGAGTTCAAGGAGGGAATAGGATATTCTGTTAAGAACAAAAATCCTTTGTGCCCTACAGGCAGTAGGAGGGATAAGGTGGGGTATAAAATGGGGGAGGGTGGCTAAAAGGGAGGGAAGGAGTAGTAAGGGGAAAGGGTAGGTAAAGAGGGGGGACACAGGGAGGGAATACTGAGGGAGGTAGTGTTCAAAAGGAAAACTCTTAAGGAGGGGAAGGGAAAAGGAAGACACAAATATAAAAATGGGAGGGAATAGGATGGAGGGAAAGTCACAGATTATAGTCATAACACTGAATGTTAATGGGATGAACTCTGCCCTAAAAGAGAGGCTGATAGCAGAATGCATTAAAAACCACAATTCTACAATATGCTGTCTACAAGAAACACATTTGAAGTAAGGGGATATGCACATTGTAAAAGCAAAAGGATGGAGTTTAATATATTATGCTTCTACTAAAGTAAAAAAAAAAAAAAGCAGGGGTAGCAATCCTTATCTGAGATAAAGCAAAAGTAAATAAAGATCTAATTAAAAGAGATAAGGAAGGAAAATACTCCTGCTAAAAGGTATCATGAAGAATGAAGCAATATCATTACTTAACATATATGCACCAAGTGGTATAGCATCCAAATTCCTAAAGGAAAAGTCAAAAGAATTAGAGGAAGAAATGGACAGCAAAACTATACTAGTGGGGGGCCTCAATCTCCACCTCTCTGAACTTGATAAATATAACCTCAAAATAAATAAGAAAGAAGTTAAGGAGGCAAATAGAATTTTAGAGAGGCTAGACATGATAGACCACTGGAGAAAACTGAATGGTGATAAAAAGGAATATGCCTTATTCTCAGCAGTATATGGTACATACACAAAAGTCAACCATGTACTAGGACATAAAAACCTCACAATTCAGTGCAGAAGCGCAGAAATATTAAATGCATCATTCTCAGATCATGATGCAATAAAAATCATAAACAATAAACAGCCATGGATAGGTAGACAAAAATGTAATTGGAAACCAAATAATTTAATTGTAAAGAATGAAGGGGCAAACAAGAAATTATAGAAACAACCAGTAACTTCTTTCAAGAGAATGACAATAATGAGACATCATACCAAAACTCATGGGATGTAGCAAAAGCAGTTCTTATGGGAAGTTTTATATCCCTGAATGCATGCATGAATAAATTAGAGAAAATGGAGGTTAATGAATTGGGCATACTATTGAAAAAGCTAGAAAAAGAACAAACTGAATATCCCCAATTAAATATTAAATTAGAAATAATGAAAACCAAAGGAGAGATTAATAACATTGACATTAAGAAAATTATTTAACTAATAAGCAAGATCAAGAGCTAGTTTTATGAATAAACAATAAAATTGATGGAACTTTGGTAAATATGATAAAAAAAAAAGAACAAAACCATATTTTGAGTATAAAAAATGAAAAGGATGTATCTACCTCCTTTGAAGAGTAAAAAATAATAATAATTAGGAATTATTTTGCCCAATTGTATGCACATAAACTTGACAATCTTAGTGAATTAGATGAATATTTACAAAAATAGAAGTTACTCAGGTTAACTGAAGAGGAAGTAAATTACTTAAATAAACCCATCTCAGAAAAAGAAATTGAACAGGCCATCAGTGAACTCCCTAGGAAAAAATCTCCAGGGCCAGACAATTTTACTAGTTAATTGAGTCAAGCATTTAAAGAATAATTGATTTTCTAAAAACTACTTGGGAAAATTGGTGAAGAAGGAGTCCTACAAAATTCTTTTTATGACACAAATATGGTACTGATACCTAAATCAGGAAGAAACAAAATGGAGAAAGAAAATTATAGACCAATCTCCATCATGAATATAGATGCAAAAATTTTAAATAAAATATTAGTAAAAAGACTGTAGCAACTTATTACAAGAATATTATAGTTTGATCAGGTAGGATTTATTCCAGGAATGCAAGAGTACTTCAGTATTAGGAAAACCATCAATATAATTGATCATATTAACAATAAAACTAGCAGAAAGCATATGATTATATCAATAGATACATGAAAAGCTTTTGACAAAATACAACAGTCATTCCTGTTAAAAACACTAAGAAGTATAGGAATAAACAGAGTTTTCCTTAAAATAAAAGGTAGCATCTATTTAAAGTCATCAAGAAGTATTATATGTAATGGGGTTAAACTAGAAGCATTGCCATTAAGAACAGGGGTGAAACAAGGATGTCCACTATCACCCCTCTTATTCAATCTAGTACAAGAAATGTTAGCAGTAGTAATTAGAGAAGGAAAAGAAATCAAAAGAATCAAACTAGGCAATGAAGAAACTAAGCTATCACTCTTTGCAGATGATATGATGATATACTTGGAGAATCCTAGAAAATCAAGTAAAAAACTTCTTGAGACAATAAATAAATTTGGCAAGTTGCAAGATATAAAATAAACCCACATAAGTCCACAGCATTTTTAATATTTCTAATGAAGTCCAACAGCAAGAGATAGTAAGAGAAATCCCATTTAAAGTTACTGTAGATGTTATAAAATATTTGGGAATCTAACTGCCAAAACAAACCCAGTACCTATATGAACAAAACTACAAAACACTTTTCACACAAATAAGTCAGATCTAACTGATTGGAAAAACATCAGTTGCTCATAGCTGGGTTGATCTAATATAATAAAAATTACAATTTTACCTAAATTAAATTACATATTTAGTGTCATAGCAATCAATTTATCAATAAATTATTTATATAAAAAACATCTGGGTGGTGGAGCCAAGATGTCAGCGTAGGAGCAGCAAGGTTCCCAAGCTCTCACAGAACCACCTCAAATACCCAAAAAAAATATGACTCTAAACAAATTTTAGGGTCCAAAACTCACAAAAACATACCTTCTGCTGAAGGCAGCTCAGCAGGAAGAGATCATCACAACTCTGGGAGCCAAAACCAGCCCAGCCTGAAACCATGGCTTAGGCCTGGGGTGGCCAGGAGAAGCCACAGTTGGAGCCTTCAGGAGAGTGGATCAGCAGCAGCTGTGGCAATTTCCAGAATTATCAAGACATAAGAAACAAGGACTAATTGAAAGGTCAATGGAACTCAGCTAAACTTGGGGGAGAAAAAAGGTCCAGCCAAACTGCTTCCAGGGCAAGGAAGCAGCAGAAGCAGCAGACCTGCAGCCACCTCCACATGGCTGCTTCAGAACTCCTGGTCTGCAGACTGCAGTGGGGCTAAGTGATTGTTCAGAGGCTAAGTGCTCTTGCATTGAGCGGCCTGGATCCAGATGGTGGTGTAAGGCCATGCACCAGCAGATTCCCAAAGGAATGCTACTGTGAATAGCTTTTAGAGTTCAGATTACAAAATATAGTGAACGCTCTGTTTATTCCATTACAAATCAAGACAAACATTCAAAACATTACAATATTCACAACATTACATCTTATCACAGAAAATGGCCAAACAGTTTTCACTACAGTGGCCACAATATTTAGAACAAGGCTTATCACAGAAAATGGCCACACAGTTTTCACTACAGTGGCCACAATATTCAGAACAAGAATCAATAGAATACTCAAACTTCCACTCATGGGGCAACTCAATCATTAACAAGAAACAATAGAATAATCAAACTTCCACTCATGGGGCAACTCAATCACTAACAAGAAACAATAGAATAATCAAACTTCCACTCATGGGGCAACCATTAATTTA
>JAQQSV010001581.1:27103-54301 GCA_028646515.1 Pseudochirops corinnae
ATTCAGGAGGGAGCTGGGACCTTGGAAGGGGATCCAGGGAATCAGAGAGACCACCCAGAGTCAAGATGAAGAAAAAGCCTCCCCTTGGATGAAACTGAGGTTTTTTGGACATAGAAGGGTGGAGGGTTTGTGTGGTTTTCTAATGACTGTATTTGTGATCAAGATATTTAGTAATTGTAAATCCAGATTAGTGACTAATTAAATTAATGGTTGCCCCATGAGTGGAAGTTTGATTATTCTATTGTTTCTTGTTAGTGATTGAGTTGCCCCATGAGTGGAAGTTTGATTATTCTATTGTTTCTTGTTAATGATTGAGTTGCCCCATGAGTGGAAGTTTGAGTATTCTATTGATTCTTGTTCTGAATATTGTGGCCACTGTAGTGAAAACTGTGTGGCCATTTTCTGTGATAAGCCTTGTTCTAAATATTGTGGCCACTGTAGTGAAAACTGTTTGGCCATTTTCTGTGATAAGATGTAATGTTGTGAATATTGTAATGTTTTGAATGTTTGTCTTGATTTGTAATGGAATAAACAGAGCGTTCACTATATTTTGTAATCTGAACTCTAAAAGCTATTCACAGTAGCATTCCTTTGGGAATCTGCTGGTGCATGGCCTTACACCACCATCTGGATCCAGGCCGCTCAATGCAAGAGCACTTAGCCTCTGAACAATCACTTAGCCCCACTGCAGTCTGCAGACCAGGAGTTCTGAAGCAGCCATGTGGAGGTGGCTGCAGGTCTGCTGCTTCTGCTGCTTCCTTGCCCTGGAAGCAGTTTGGCTGGACCTTTTTTCTCCCCCAAGTTTAGCTGAGTTCCATTGACCTTTCAATTAGTCCTTGTTTCTTATGTCTTGATAATTCTGGAAATTGCCACAGCTGCTGCTGATCCACTCTCCTGAAGGCTCCAACTGTGGCTTCTCCTGGCCACCCCAGGCCTAAGCCATGGTTTCAGGCTGGGCTGGTTTTGGCTCCCAGAGTTGTGATGATCTCTTCCTGCTGAGCTGCCTTCAGCAGAAGGTATGTTTTTGTGAGTTTTGGACCCTAAAATTTGTTTAGAGTCATATTTTTTTTGGGTATTTGAGGTGGTTCTGTGAGAGCTTGGGAACCTTGCTGCTCCTACGCTGACATCTTGGCTCCACCACCCAGATGTTTTTTATATAAATAATTTATTGATAAATTGATTGCTATGACACTAAATATGTAATTTAATTTAGGTAAAATTGTAATTTTTATTATATTAGATCAACCCAGCTATGAGCAACTGATGTTTTTCCAATCAGTTAGATCTGACTTATTTGTGTGAAAAGTGTTTTGTAGTTTTGTTCATATAGGTACTGGGTTTGTTTTGGCAGTTAGATTCCCAAATATTTTATAACATCTACAGTAACTTTAAATGGGATTTCTCTTACTATCTCTTGCTGTTGGACTTCATTAGAAATATTAAAAATGCTGTGGACTTATGTGGGTTTATTTTATATCTTGCAACTTGCCAAATTTATTTATTGTCTCAAGAAGTTTTTTACTTGATTTTCTAGGATTCTCCAAGTATATCATCATATCATCTGCAAAGAGTGATAGCTTAGTTTCTTCATTGCCTAGTTTGATTCTTTTGATTTCTTTTCCTTCTCTAATTACTACTGCTAACATTTCTTGTACTAGATTGAATAAGAGGGGTGATAGTGGACATCCTTGTTTCACCCCTGTTCTTAATGGCAATGCTTCTAGTTTAACCCCATTACATATAATACTTCTTGATGACTTTAAATAGATGCTACCTTTTATTTTAAGGAAAACTCTGTTTATTCCTATACTTCTTAGTGTTTTTAACAGGAATGACTGTTGTATTTTGTCAAAAGCTTTTCATGTATCTATTGATATAATCATATGCTTTCTGCTAGTTTTATTGTTAATATGATCAATTATATTGATGGTTTTCCTAATACTGAAGTACTCTTGCATTCCTGGAATAAATCCTACCTGATCAAACTATAATATTCTTGTAATAAGTTGCTACAGTCTTTTTACTAATATTTTATTTAAAATTTTTGCATCTATATTCATGATGGAGATTGGTCTATAATTTTCTTTCTCCATTTTGTTTCTTCCTGATTTAGGTATCAGTACCATATTTGTGTCATAAAAAGAATTTTGTAGGACTCCTTCTTCACCAATTTTCCCAAGTAGTTTTTAGAAAATCAATTATTCTTTAAATGCTTGACTCAATTAACTAGTAAAATTGTCTGGCCCTGGAGATTTTTTCCTAGGGAGTTCACTGATGGCCTGTTCAATTTCTTTTTCTGAGATGGGTTTATTTAAGTAATTTACTTCCTCTTCAGTTAACCTGAGTAACTTCTATTTTTGTAAATATTCATCTAATTCACTAAGATTGTCAAGTTTATGTGCATACAATTGGGCAAAATAATTCCTAATTATTATTATTTTTTACTCTTCAAAGGAGGTAGATACATCCTTTTCATTTTTTATACTCAAAATATGGTTTTGTTCTTTTTTTTTTATCATATTTACCAAAGTTCCATCAATTTTATTGTTTATTCATAAAACTAGCTCTTGATCTTGCTTATTAGTTAAATAATTTTCTTAATGTCAATGTTATTAATCTCTCCTTTGGTTTTCATTATTTCTAATTTAATATTTAATTGGGGATATTCAGTTTGTTCTTTTTCTAGCTTTTTCAATAGTATGCCCAATTCATTAACCTCCATTTTCTCTAATTTATTCATGCATGCATTCAGGGATATAAAACTTCCCATAAGAACTGCTTTTGCTACATCCCATGAGTTTTGGTATGATGTCTCATTATTGTCATTCTCTTGAAAGAAGTTACTGGTTGTTTCTATAATTTCTTGTTTGCCCCTTCATTCTTTACAATTAAATTATTTGGTTTCCAATTACATTTTTGTCTACCTATCCATGGCTGTTTATTGTTTATGATTTTTATTGCATCATGATCTGAGAATGATGCATTTAATATTTCTGCGCTTCTGCACTGAATTGTGAGGTTTTTATGTCCTAGTACATGGTTGACTTTTGTGTATGTACCATATACTGCTGAGAATAAGGCATATTCCTTTTTATCACCATTCAGTTTTCTCCAGTGGTCTATCATGTCTAGCCTCTCTAAAATTCTATTTGCCTCCTTAACTTCTTTCTTATTTATTTTGAGGTTATATTTATCAAGTTCAGAGAGGTGGAGATTGAGGCCCCCCACTAGTATAGTTTTGCTGTCCATTTCTTCCTCTAATTCTTTTGACTTTTCCTTTAGGAATTTGGATGCTATACCACTTGGTGCATATATGTTAAGTAATGATATTGCTTCATTCTTCATGATACCTTTTAGCAGGAGTATTTTCCTTCCTTATCTCTTTTAATTAGATCTTTATTTACTTTTGCTTTATCTCAGATAAGGATTGCTACCCCTGCTTTTTTTTTTTTTTACTTTAGTAGAAGCATAATATATTAAACTCCATCCTTTTGCTTTTACAATGTGCATATCCCCTTACTTCAAATGTGTTTCTTGTAGACAGCATATTGTAGAATTGTGGTTTTTAATGCATTCTGCTATCAGCCTCTCTTTTAGGGCAGAGTTCATCCCATTAACATTCAGTGTTATGACTATAATCTGTGACTTTCCCTCCATCCTATTCCCTCCCATTTTTATATTTGTGTCTTCCTTTTCCCTTCCCCTCCTTAAGAGTTTTCCTTTTGAACACTACCTCCCTCAGTATTCCCTCCCTGTGTCCCCCCTCTTTACCTACCCTTTCCCCTTACTACTCCTTCCCTCCCTTTTAGCCACCCTCCCCCATTTTATACCCCACCTTATCCCTCCTACTGCCTGTAGGGCACAAAGGATTTTTGTTCTTAACAGAATATCCTATTCCCTCCTTGAACTCAAACCAATGGGAGTAAATTCTGTACAGGGCTCCTCTCCCTCCCTCCTTTCCCTCTTGTATAATGAGTTTTTGTGTCTTTTCACATTAGGATGCAAAACTTAACTGATTATATTGATCCCTCTTTGCACCAGAACCAATGAGAATAATTTTCATATGATACTCATCTCAATCCTTCCTTTACCTCTACTTTAATATGTTTTTATGCCTCTTTGTGTCAAATAATTTATCATTTTCTGCCTCATCCTTTCCTTGTCTCCCATTATAGTCCCTTTGTTCTCCTTAATAGATTTTTTTTAATCTTCAGATTAGTTCATTTATATACACAATCTCTATCTATGTACATCCCTTTTAAGTGTTGCATTAATTATACATATTTCAATATTTGACAGATATCAGCTTCTCATACAGGGATGTAAACAGTTTGCTCTTATTGAGTCCCAAGTTATATGCATGTGTGTGCATGTGTATGTGTGTGTGTTTTCCTTGTTTACCTTTTTATGTCTTAATTTGGGTCTTAGAAATTGAGATTGAATTTTCCATTCAGTTCTGGCTTTTTCATCAGAAATGTCTGGAAGTCCTTTATTTCATTAAATGACCATCTCCTTGCCTGAAAGATTATGTTCAATTTTGCTGGGTAGTTAATCCTTGGTTGCAGTCCTAGCTCTTTTGCCTTATGAAATATCAAATTCAAATCCCTTTGATCTTTTAATATAGAGGCTGCTACGTCCTGTGTAATCCTGATTGTATTTCCATGATATTTGAATTGCTTCTTTTTGACTGCTTGCAGTATTTTCTCCTTGATCTTGTAGCTCTGGAATTTGGCTACTATATTTCTTGGAGTTTTCAATTTGGGATCTTTTTCAGGAGGAGCCCAGTGAATTCTTTCAATAACTATTTTACCTTCTGATTCTAGGACTTCAGGACAGTTTTCATTGATAATCTCTTGGAGGATATTGTCCAAGCTGCTTTTTTTCATCATGGCTTTCCAGTAGACCAATAATTCTTAGGTTATCTCTCCTGGATCTGTTCTCCAGGTGAGTTGTTTTTCCAGTGAGATATTTTACACTTTCTTCTAATTTTTTCATTCTTTATGTTTTGTTTGAGTGACTCTTGATGTATCATAGAGTACTTAGCTTCAATTTGATTGATTCTAATTTTTAGTGAATTATTTTCCTTGATTGGTTTTTGAAGCTCCTTTTCCATATATTCAGTTTTCATTTTTAGAGAGGTATTTTCTCCAGTTAGATTTTGAACCTCCTGTCCTAGTTCTCCAATTTTACTTTTTAAAGGTTTGTTTTCTTCAGTGAGATTTTTTCCCCCAATTTGGTTGTTGTAGATTTAAATTTATCTCCTACCTCTCTAATTTGGTTTTTAAAGTCTTTCTTGAGCTCCTCCAAGAATACTTTTTGGGCTCAAAATCAGTTTATATTTCCTTCTGTAGTCTCCAGTGTGAGTATAGAGTCCATGTTGTCCTCTGAATTTGGTTTTTCTTGCTCACTGTAGTAAGGTTATATTATTCTAGATCTCACAGATTCCTGCTTCCCCATTGTGATTGCCTATGTCCTGAATTTTTAGAGTGGATATCTGCTTCTGAGGTGCATATGTGTTGTACTTCTCAGGCTAGGAGGTAGGGGTTTGGTTCTTAATTTCATGAGCTGTAGCCTTTGAGTGTCTAGACTGAGGCCAAGGCCAGGACTCTCAGCGTTTCCCCTGAGTTGCCCTGATGCTCACAGAGTAACCTTTTGGGGAGGGGTGGTCTGGCCACTTCAAGTTTCTACCTCTGTGTCTCTGGGGTACAGCTCAAGCAGGCTCAGTAGCTGGAAGCTGGCAGGGCTGGGTCTGTAGATTCCCTTGGTTGTGCTAAGACACACCTGGGCTTGTGTTGTTAGTGCTTGTTGACTCCATCCCCCCAGGCTTAGACTTCATGTTTCTTCACTTCCCCGTTCCTCAGTAACTCCCAAGCCTTAGGCTATTTCCACTAATTCAGGATTTTACTCTGCATGAGTCATTTATCTCTGGGTTTTCTGTGTCAGGGAGGGGGAATTGGAGTAATCAGGTTTTATTCCACCATCTTGACTCCTGGAAGTTTGGGTTTGCAATTTTTAAACATCCATTCTGTGGGCTGGTATCCCCAGGAGAAGCTGTTGTCCCTGCTGCAGGCCCTGCATTTTCTCTTACCCAGCTGTGAAGATCTTCTGTCTTTTGGTGAGACAGCTGCAAATTAACCGTGGTGTGGCTGAGTCAGCTGGCTGGGGCTCCTTCTCACTCTGCTGTAGTCTGCTCTAAGATTTGCTCTGGGGCAGCCCCTGCATGCTCTGTGTTCCTCCTGTCCAGACCTACAAGGACACTTTCCTGGGCTGGGAATTTGCCACACTCTGTCTCCCAATGGGTTCTGTCACTCTAAAATCCATTCAAATTCACGTTTTAAAGTTTAGCAACAGAATTCTTGGAGGAACTTAGAAAAGTCACTTCTTTGTTTCCACCATCTTGGCTCTGCCCCCCTTCCATAGGTTTTTAATGGGACAAATTCACCGTAAAACTCTCAGAACAAGGGACCCTCCTCCAATTGAGCATCTACAAGCTCTGAAGAGATTCTCGCTATCACCAGTTGCGCTGGTTTGGGAAGAAGATCACAAATTTTTTTTTTCAACAAGACCTATCTTTAAATATTCCTGTGGTATAGAGGGCTTACAAAAATGGAAAGAATAAAAGAGTACATGGCAAGAATGCAATTATGAGCAAGAAAAGTGTGAAAGGGTAAATTGGGTCTATCACTGAAAAGGAAAGATAAAAATTGATATAAACCAGAATTATCAGGAGAGGCCTTATAAATGAGTTCTTTAGACACCAATACTTTAAGACATTGGGAAGGTAAGGTTGACTCTCTGGTCACCTATATCAAAGAATTTCTGTTCTACCAAAAACCCCATCAATAGGTAATTGACTTCTTACTTTGTTAATCTTGACTATCTGTTTTCTAGGCTTCAGTTCATTGGATTTTATTTTTCATGCAATTCATTGTTTATTGTTTTTGTTGTTGTTTTGTTTCCTTGATGCTGTCTATTTCCCTAATCTCTATATCTGTAGACAAGTGTTATAATTCCTATAGAATACTTATGTCCCTACATTTTTCTATAGCACATGTCTCCATGTATGAACAAGACATTCCTCTATGTGACATCATGGACTCCTCTTTACCATCTGCCTTATAAAAAGTTTCTATCCCTTTCGTTGGTCATTATTTCCCCATGTTATAGCTATGCTGGGTATAGGTATGTTATTAAAACTTCTCCTATAGTTCAGATCAGATAGTGATCTACAAATGATTGATTAGTTGAGGAATGAATCCAGGAAGAGGTTAAACTTTAACCTAGTCTTAAAAGTATTGACAAGATTTTAGTTGGCTGAGAGGCATGATGCCAGAAACTCTGAATGAATTTGGGAAGACCTAAATTCAAATCCAGCCTCAGATACTTGCTAGCTATTTGACCTTGAGGAAATCACTTAACTTCTTTTGCCTCAATTTTCTCATCTGTAAAATTCAGCTAATACTATCACCTACTCTGAGGGTTGCTGTGAGTATCAAATGAGATAATTGTAAAGTGCCTATCATATGACCTAGAACCTAGTAAGTGATGCATGAATGTTAGCTATTTTTCTTCCTCCTTTTGCTATTACTACAACTATTACTACTACTGCTGTTGTTGCTACTGTTGCTGCTGCTGCTGCTACTACCACTTTTTGAACAATGACATACAAGTCTGATCAGTCAAATATATGATGATGATTTTGGCAACAGTGCTGATAATGATGATGACACTTCATGGTTTATGGGCAACCCATCCCACAAAAATACTACTCACATTGGAATGTATCTCAAATACTCCTCACTTGGAAATACCTACCAAATATTCAGATGTTTATTTGGTATAATTCCTAGAGCAAGAAATTTATCTAAGCCATGTGGAAAACACAACCCAATTCAATTCTGAGGTAACAAAAAATAGCTATTCCTCTAGTCTGCATCAGTCCTTTTCTACCCTGAGGAAGGAAGGCAACACTATTCAGAAGACTGTCTCTAATTTTAGGGAAGAACATCATTTGTCTTTCCAGGTCTTCTACTTTTAAAATAATGAGCATTCAAAGGGTTGAAAAACTAAATCTATTAAGGATATTTATGCAGGGGGGAAATCACTAAACACCTCCATTCACTCATATAATGAGATTGGCATCACGATAAAATTCTTGTCTTGTAAGATAATGATCTTATGGCTTTTTCTGGCTCTTAAACCAAGGATAATTGGGTTAATCTCTGCAGGAAGTCCATCTGTTTCCAGTAAACCATTTTAATTGTCAATGACTTTATTTTAGATACATAAAAAAGGTCTTACACTCTTTTCCTGATCCTGAGAAATGCAGAAGTACAAGAATGGGTATCCAAATTGAAGAAAAACTAATATGCGAAAGAATATTTCCATGCTGATATGTCCATCAGCTAGTCCCTTGACACTATTTTCCACTTGCTCTGTGCTTTTCAAAACAGATTTAAATAATGGGTTCTATGCATCCATTCATTCTTGCAACAACCCGAAGAAAAGAGGAGATATGCATTATCTTGGTATCACCAATAGGGAAACTCATGAAACAAAGATTAAAAGATTACTTTTGTAAACTTCCTACAGTACTTATCAAGTGTTGTAAAATTATCACTTCATTAAACACTTTCCTATTGTTTTCTAATTGTCTTATGTACATTTGTCATCTGCCCAACTAGATAATAAATTCTTTAGGAACAAGTTCATGCTTCTCCTTGTCTTATCCTCTGTTCTAGGTTTAAACATAGAGTTAAATAGATTTAATTTGCTCATTTATTCAATATTCATAGACATAATAATGATAGTTGACATTTGCATAGTGCATTATGTTTTTTATCCACCATCTGCATGTCTTTTTCAACCTTTGTAAAGCCTGGACATACATTAGTTTATTATTGTTTTGGAGTAATATACTAAACAAGCTTTAATAACAATACTATATTTGCCTCATAAAAGATATTGGGTAAAATTCTGTCTTATATTGGGTATATTTGTTCTTTGAAAGGTTGGAAGAATCCACTTGTTAAATTATTTGACCAAATGAATTCAGGCCCTGAGTAATTTCTTATTTCTTAGGGAGAAGTCATTCTGCTAGGCACTCAAGGAGATGTAATAATTTTTTTTAAATACCCTTAAAGTTACTGAATTCAGGGAATTTATAATCTAGATGGCATTAAATATGGGAACAGATGGATATAACTTAAAATATAATAGTGTTTATTCATTGGAGGATTACATAGTGTTAGGGAAATATATGAGGAAGAATACATTTCTAGGTGAGTATAGAAATCACAAATAAGTCACATTCCATTTGGGCCTTGAGAGTTGTCTAGAAAGGTAATAGAGATTGCATAAAGTAATTCTATGTTTAGGAAATAAGGTAAACATTTCTATGTGTAAGAAATTCTAGGTGTAAGAAAAGCAAAGAAGAAAAACAAAACATGCAAGTTTAAGGATGCTGAGTTTATTTTGTTGAAAGAAGTAATACAAATAAGGTATATGTTAGGACAAGTACCAGGGGCAGAGCCAAGATGCTAGAGTAGAGAAAGTTGTCAGCTGAGTTCTCCCAAAATTTCCCTTAAAAAATATTTAAGTAACCCCTCAAATCAAATTCTGGAGAGGAAAAGCAAACAAAAGTTCAGACTGAGATATCTTTCCAGCCCAAGAGACTTAAGAGATTTGGAAGTGGAGATCTGTAACAAGACCTATGTGCATGAACCAGCAAAGGTGGGACCATATGGTCATGACACAAGCAGCAGCAGCAGCTAGCCTCTTCCATAGAAATAAATAATAAATTCAGAATGCAGATTGAAGCATACTTTTAAGTTTTATTTTTTCTTCTTTTTTTGTCATTTTTTTCTTTTGTAACATAGCTAAGATGTGTAATGGTAATTAATTTAAATTTGAACGCCCCTTTTTGTTATGTCAAGTAAGCAGGTACTTAGCCCTTAGTAACTAATCAAAACTTTGTGGCTAAGAGGCAGAGGGTGTGAACTCTGTTGCTGACATAACAGGAAGGGTTTGGCTGAAACAGGAAGCCAAATAATTTGTATGTATATAAGAAGAGCCCCAGAGAGAGACAGTGAGAATTGTTTTTTTTTTCCCCTCCTGGCGGGCTCCTGGTAGAGAGAGAGAGAATTTCTCTAAGTCAGCATCTGGAAGCTGACTGAGAACTGAGAGATGATTTCCTTGAGACCAGAATCTGGTGAAGGCTGAAGTTGCTGCCGAGAAGGTGGCCTGGAAGGCTGAGATTTTTTTCTGGGTCCTAGGGCCAGCCAAACTGCCAGAGGACTGAAGAAGCATGATGAGGATAATATTTTGTTTGCGGCTTGATTGATCCTCAAGTTCCTGGGAACCAAAGTTGTGAAGGTTTTGAGATGTGCTGGACCCTGTGAACTTCAGTGTGTATCAGGAACTGCCTGTGAACTTCAGTGTATATCAGGAACTGCCCGGAGGACTGGACAAGAATCTGAGAGCTGTATACCACTGAATCTAGGTGGATTCAGGTAGGAGGTGGGACCATGGAAGGGGATCCAGGGAATCTGATACACCAACCTGAGTCAAGATGAAGAAAAGGCCTCTCCTTGGAAATGGAATGCAGTGATGAAATTGAAGTTTATTAGAGATCTAGGGGTGGAAGGTTTGTGTAATTTTCTAATGATTTGTTTTTAGTGATTAATGATACTTAGTTACTGATTGCTAGATAAGTGACTGATTAAGTTAACCTATGATTGACTATTGTATTTTGAGATGACTGAATGACTAGGGAGGCAAACCCCCTTAGGGACACCAGATGATTGTTCTTTTGTTCTTTGTTCTAAATACTGTGACCACTTTGGTGAAAACTACATGGCCATTATAATGTTTAGCTGTTGTGAACACTTTTTTGTGACTTCCTGTGATAAGATATAATGTTGTGAATATTATATTGTGATTTGTTATAAATGTTTGCCTTGATTTGTTATGGAATAAATGGAGTGTTTACTATGCTGTGTAATCAGAACTTTAAAAGCTGTGCACAGTAGCATTCTTTGGGGAAACTGATTGTGCATGGCATTACAATATGGAAATAAGTTTTGACTTTATATGTATGATCAATATCAAATAACTTGCTTTCTCAGGGAGTCAGGGCAGACTGGAGGTACTTTAACTCTGTTACAAAGCAGATGAAATATGTGCAAATGGTTTTTCAAAATTTTCTTCTCTTTTTTTCTTTCCTTATGCTTCTACCACACTCTTATTTTTATTCAACACCCCCCAATAGCACCTTAGGCTACTATCACCCCCTCCCACCCCCTAATTGTTGCAGTGCATCTTCTGGGGCAGTATTTCCTACTTTGGGAACATCTACACTAGATTAAAAAAAAAACCAAACAAAAAAAACCTTTGTTCTAAGATTTGAATTGCTACTTAAAGGAAGCCAGGAAGGTCAGTAGATGGATTAGAGATAAGAGAACATTACAAGTATGGAAGGTAGCCTGTGAAAATCCTTAGAATCAAGAGATGCAGTTTGTTGTTAATAGAACAACCAGGAGGCCATTATTACTCGATCAAAGAATATTTTCAGGGAATAAGGTAGGAAGGGGCTAGGTTACAAAGGTCTTTGAATTTCAAAAAACATTTTGCATTTGATCCCAAAGGCAATTGGGAATCAGAGTTCATTGAGCATGTGTGTGTGTGTGGGTGTGTGTGTGTGTGTGTGTGTGTGTGTGTGTGTATGGGGGGCAGGGAAGAAGTTACATGATGTGATATATACTTCAGAAAATCACTTTAGGGGCTGAATGTAGGATAAACTGGAATAGGGAGAGACTTGAGACAAACAGACACAATAGCAGTCATTTACAACAGTCCAGGCATGAAGTAATGAGGGCCTGTCCTAGAATGGTAGAAGTGACATAGGGAGAGAAGAGGGCTTATTTGAGAGATGCTATATATATTCTATATAAGTTCTCCAGGTCATTATGAATGCCTTCCTTTAGGTCTTTTAAAGATGTGGGTACTAATGCAACACTTGGACTATACCTATTATCCGTTACTCTTACTACATGTCAAAAAGTCACCTTTGATGCCTCATCATATTGTATAAGTCCGAGGTGTCAAACTGAACCAAACTAAAATGTATGGGTACGTGTATGTGAATGTATACATGTGTGTATACACACACATGACTATATGGTAATACAGGTACACAATGTTTTGGGGATGAAGGGATGAAAGAAACTCATCCAGATCAAGGGAGAGGGAGAGAAGTCCAGAAAATAAATTTTCTAGGTTGAGATTCCAGCAGAGTTGGGTTGAGAACAGATAATCAATTTCAGATATGGGAGAGAACATTCCTAATTACATTTATATATGGTAGAGAAATTTCTGGGGTCACTTATTGATACCAGGCTCAGGTGGGGAAGTCTCCTTATTGGAATCTGAAATTGGGTGAAAATATGAATTGTTTTTTCAACTCAGAAGAAGGAATGGCTCACAGGCTACTGCAGTGTACCAGGAGATTTATCCAATCAGAAGCTATAATCATTAACTGCTTGACAAAGGACTAAAATGAGTAAGAACAGTGGATAAGTACAAAACTGTCAGTGCCTGTGTGTTTTATGGATATCAGAACTACTTAGACTAAGTGACTCCATACTGGAGTCATCATTATAACTACAACATCAAACAATACGCTTGAAAAATCATAGTTATTACATAAGTCAATATGTGTCCCACAGGGATTTGTTTTTATTTGAGTTTCACAGCATTGGTGTAAATGATGCTGGGTTGTCAAAGGCTATCTATACAAAACAGAGCAAAAGCACTTTCAAGTTTTTCCAAGCGTAAGTCTGCAACTACGATATTGTTAATAGACTGTCGTTACTCTTTAGAGACCAGCCTAGCCAAATTTGGAGAGGCAATTTATCCATAGACCAGGCCCCAGAGATTGAGTTATTTCGTCATGAAAATGATAATGACAATATATGCATTTATAAGATGATTTAAGAGAGGCAGAACAAAATTACACATAAAATTCATCACAAATCTAAAAGTGCTATAAAAATATTAGTTGTTATGATTATTGTTATTCTTGCGATTATGGCAACAATTGATGCAAAATATCAGAAAAGAATTCTAAACAGATTAGTAAAAAAGAGTTATCCTTTAAAGAACTCAAAATTTGAACTAGAAATACATATGTAAGCAAACCAGTTTGCAGAAGACAGGAATGGAATGGTGACATATTTCTACCACAATGCCTCCAGGGCAATTGAAGTTTAGAGACAGAAAAAAATGGAAGTTTGAATATGACCAAAGGAATTAAGAGGAAATAGTGTGAAGAATTCCAAAATCAACCTGGACAAACTGTGTAGAGGCAGTGTAGTACATGCCCAGATACTTCAAGATTTTCCTGGCAAATAGAGGTAGATGTATTTACTTAGGAGTTTTAGACAAGTTTTAGATAGTCACTAAACATGCCCAGAATTCTTTCCAAGGTAGATTTACTTAAAATGTTTCTTATAGAGGTTGGCTGGGTTTTATTTATTTTCTATAAAGGTATAAAACTCTTTCAGGGAAGCAATGGAAAGAGAAAAAAATCATTTTTATTACATATCTTAGGGAAAAGCACAGGGCTTCAGATTCTTGTCCTATATAACACTGCCTACTATAATGCAGAAATTCAGCCTCTCAAATGCCTTCCTGCCAAAAGGTAGAAGAGATGTAGGAGGGCACCTTGGGAACTACATATTATAAAGTATGGCTACAGAACTATTTCTACATCTCTCCCAGCCCTGTCTTCACCTGTTTATACAGGAACAGCCCAATATATTGTAGTACTTCTGGGTACATGCCAGTCAATTCCCAGCAGTATCAGACAAATGTTTCCTCATTTCGAAGTTCTATACTTTTCTCCTAGTCTTCGGCTGATGCTCATTCAGTTTTTAGCTGCTGGCAGATATTCGCAGTCTCATTGCTGCAAGTTTTTCTAGTTGAAGATGAAATCTGAAAAGCAAAAAGTATATAGAAGCAATTGTGTGCCAAGAAATGAGGAAATAGATGATTTTTAAAAGTTATGGAAAGACTTAGATGAAGTGGTACAAAGCAGATTATGTAGAACCAGAAGAACAATTACAAAAAATGAACATTTTGAAGAGTTTTACAAAGTGATTAAAATGAAATGAGAAGAACCAGAAGAATTTATATAATAAAAATAGCTCTATAAAGACAAACAACTCTGAAAAGCCATAAGAATTATGGTCAACACACACACACACACACACACACACACACACACACACACACACACACAAAACATTCATTATTCCAAAGGACTGATAATGAAGATGTTATCCATAGCAATGTGCAGAATTTTTTTCACATGCATATGCATATGTATGTATGTGTATATAAACATATACATGCATATATAGTATCTATGCATACATCCATATGTATATGTGCACATTTATACATATATAGAAGTAGTAATGAATATTATGTGCCACACGATTAATACATGTCACTGCATTTCAGGAGAAGAAACAATAGTCAGTAAGGTCAATCAACAATTCTTCAAAAGCTGAAGCATTGTGAAAACAAAAAGTAACTTTTTCTCTAGTTGCCAATATGAATCCTTTGAATTCACTGCGGAATTGTTCCTTGTATAACTATCTGTTTAAGAAAAATTAAAGAATGGTATTAAGATCCTCTACTAATGGAATGTAATCTCCCTGAGGGTGAAGACTCATTCACTTTTATTATTGTATTCTCAGGTGCTAAAACAGGCTTGGTCCATAACAGAAACTTAATATATATTGATTAATTGATTGGTGTTGCTACCTTCCATATTTAAACTTGGCAATATTGATGAGTGATTATTGATTCACACTGTATCATCTACCTCTATAAAGAAAGGATATATTAATGCATTCCTCCCTCCTCGGCCAAATCAAGACACATATTAAAAAAAACAAAAATGATGGATGCTTTGAGTTTTGCTCTCTAGTTCTCTTTTTTATTCCAATGTTCACATTGTAGGATGTAGAGAAGTAGGTTATGGAAGAGCTAAAGAACATTCTTCAAGGGGTGGCTAGGTGGCTCAGTGAATAGAGCACCAGCCCTAGAGTCAGGAGGACCTGAGTTTGAATCTGGCCTCAGACACTTAACACTTACTAGCCATGTGACCTTGAGCAATTCACTTAATCCCAATTGCTCTCCAAAAAGCAAAAAATAAAAAATAAAAAAACCCAAAAAAGAACAAAAAAGAACATGCTTCATGATAAACAATATAAGAAAATAAAGCTGTATGTACTAGGGAAAAGGATACTTATAGTATGGCTTCCTAATCATATTTCCTTCATGGACCCTTTTAACAGTGGGGTGAAACCTTTGGATGTCTTCTTACATTTATATTTTTAAATGCATGAAATTAAAAAAAAAACATAGAACTGGACAAATATCAGTTGTTCTAAAAAATTATAGTTTATTCATATCCAAATTCAAGAATTCCCCTGAAATCTCTCCATGAATCTAATTTATGGGTTATATATTCATAGTTATCTTATGAGAAACCATATTGTGATGTGTAAGAGGGATTAGATTTTTTCTTTCCATTTCTATTTTACCCTCTGGTTCTAGAGTATCGAGGCAATTTTCCTTGATAATTTATTGAAAGCTAATGTCCAAGATTTTTTTTTGTTGCTTTTTTCTTTATCATGGTTTTCAGATAACCCAATAGTTTTTAAATTATCTCTCATGTATCTAATTTTAACATCAGTTGTTTTTTTCCAATGAGATATTACATATTGTCTTCTATTTTTTCATTCCTTTGGTTTCATTTTATTGCTTCGTGGTTTTCCACAAAGTCATTATCTTGCATTTCCTTCATTCTAATTTTTGAGGAATTGTTTTTTCAGTAAGCTTTTGACCCTCCTTTTCCATTTGGCCAATTCTGATTTTGAAGACATTCTTCTCTGTACTGGCTTTTTGGACCTCTTTTACCAAGTGGCCTAGTCTGTTTATTGAAGTGTTATTTCATTCAATATTTTTTTGTATCTCTTTTACCAAGGTGTTAACTACTTTCTCACAATTTTCTTACATCGCTCTCATTTATCTTCCCATTTTTTCCTTTACATCTCTTATTTGATTTTTCAAAATCCTTTTTTAGCTCTTCCATGGCCAGAGACCAATTCACTTTTTTTCTTGTAGTCTTTGGATGTAGGAGCTTTGACTTTATTGTCTTCTTCTGATTTTGATGTTTTGATCTTCCTTGTCACCATAATAACTTTCTATAATCAGATTTTCCCCATTGTTTGCATATTTTCCAAGTCTATTACTTGACTGCTTAACTCTTTATTACCCAGGACTGTGGCCTATATCCAGGTATGGACAAAGCAAAAGAGTCCTACCTCAGTGCTAGAAAAGAGACCCCTGTAATCTTTTTTCTGACTAGTTGTTTGACCCCCTTACCATTTATGAGCTGGGAACTCTCGGAGGAGTGCTCTTTCTGCCACTGCTGATTCAGTCACTCCCATACCTTCTCCTGGTTTGCTGGAACCAGGGCTGTGCTTTTGAAGTCCATGCTTTATTGTACTTTAATCTCATTCAGTTGAGAAACACCTTTCCTGTTGGCCTTCTAACTTGTCTTTGGTGTCTGTGGGATGAAAAGTCTGGAAACCACCACTGCTGCCAGTGATGCAGTTGCCCTGAGACCTGTTCTAGTTTGCTGGAGCCTGGTTTGCACCTAACTGTGTGTCTTTCTCACCCTAGTGCAATTGACCTTTCATATTGACCTTACAGGCACTTTTGGGCTGGAAATTTGTTTCACTCAATATTTTTGTGGGTTCTGCTGCTCTAGAATTTGTTTAGAGTCATTTTTAAAGGTGTTTGGAGAATTTTGTAGGGAGAGGTCAGGTGATTCCCTGCCTTTACCTCTACCATCTTGACTCAACCTCTGTATGCTATTTTTAAAGGAATGGGTGCTGCATTTTTTCAAAAGCATTTTCTGCACCTGTTGATATAATCATATGATTTCTGTTGGGTTTGCTATTCATATGGTCATTTATGTTGATAGTTTCCTAATATTGATACAGCCCTACATTACAGGTATAAACCCCACTAGGTTATAGTGTATTATTCTTGTAACAAATGACTATAATCTGTTTACTAATATTTCATTTAAATTTTTACATCAATATTCATTAGAAAAATTGTTCTATAATTTTCTCTGTTTTGTCTCTTCCTAGTTTAGATATTAGTGTCATATTTGTGTCATAAAAGGAATTTGGTAAGAATCATTCTTTGACTGTTTTTCCCAATACTTAATATAGTATTGGGATTAATTGTTCTTTAAATGTTTGGTAGAATTCACTTGCACATCCATCTGGCCAAAGATATTTTTTTCTTAGGGAATTCACTGATGGTTTGTTCAATTTCTTTTTCTAACATGGAATAATTTAAGCATTTTATTTTCTCTTCTCTTAATTTGGGCAATTTGTATATTTGGAAATATTCATCCATTTCACTTATATTGCCTTACTTATGGCCATAGAGTTGGGTGAATGAGCTCCTAATTAATGCTTTAATTTCCTCTTAATTGGTGATGAATTCACCATTTTCATTTTTGATACTGGTAATTTGGTTTTCTTCCATATATATATATATATATTTTCAAATTAACCAAAGTTTTGCCTATTTTATTGTTTTTTTTCATAAAAAGCAACTTAGTTTTATTTGTTTATTTATTGTCTTGTGTAAAAATTTATTAATATTGCCTTTGATTTTCAGGATTTCCAATTTATGTTCAATTGGGGATTTTAATTTATTTTTTTTAAAGCTTTTTTAGTTGCATGCCTAATTCATTGATCTGCCCTTTCACTATTGTATTAGCACTTAGAGATATAAAATTTCTCATAAATATTGCTTTGGTCACTTCCCATAAGTTTATTTAGTTCCCAATTAATTTTTAATCTGTCTTTTTGTGGTCCTTTATTATAAATTTTATTTCATTATGATCTGACAAAGATGTATTTAATATGTCTGCCTTTCTGCATTTGATTATGAGGTTTTTATGTCCTAATACATGGTCTTTTTTTTTTTGTAGGTGCCATGTACTGCTGAGGAAAAAGGTATATTCTCTTTTATCCCCATTCAATTTTATCCAGACATCTATCTTGTCTAACTTTTTTCCCCCTAAAATTCTATTCACTTCCATAACTTCTTTCTTGTTCATTTTGTGCTTTGATTCATCTAGCTCTGAGAGAGGAATGTGGAGTTCCCCCACGTACATAGTTTTATTGTCTTTTTCCACCTATAATTTATTTAACTTCCTCTATAGAAATCTGGATTTTATACCACTTCATGCATACATGTTTAGTATTCATATTCCTTCATTGTCTATGGCACCTTTACTAAGTTTCCTTCTTTGTCTCTCATTAATAGAGATAATTAGATATATTAGATCTATTTTTGCATTTGGTTTATCTGAGATCATGATCGTAAGTCCACTTTTATCCCCCTCAGTTCCAACCTTCTCCATTTATTCTCTGCGTGTTTCTGCTTCAAATGTGTTCCTTATAAACAACCTATTGCAGCATTCTGGTTTCTAATCCACTCTGCAGATTGTTTCTGTTTTATGAGAGAATTCATCCCATTCACATTCACAATAATGATTATTAACTGTGTATTTCCTTCCACCCTATCCCCCCTTATTTATACTTTTTTTTCTCTCTTTCCTTTCACTCTGTCCCTCCTCACCACTATTTTGCTTCTGTCCACTGCCTTCCTCAATCTACTCTCACTTCTATCACCCCCTCTCCTTTTTTTCTCCTTCCCTTCCTGCTTCCTTATAGGATAAGATAGAGTTCTATGCCCAACAGAGTATGTATCATACATATAGTTCTGAAGAGTTACAAGAATCTTCCCATGAAAAATATAAACTTTTTAACCCTATTGAATAACAATTTTTCTTTCCTGTTTACCTGTTTATGCCTCTTTCGATTCTTGTATTTGAAGACTGAATTTTCTGTTCAACACTGGTCTTCTCATCAGGAAAGACTGAATGTCTCCTATTTCGTTGAATGTCCACACACACACACACACACACACACACACACACACACACACACACACAACTCCCAAAGTTTAAGCTTGATTTTTCTGGATAGTTCATTCTTTGTTGTAACTGAAGCTACTTTGCCTTCTGGAATATCATCTTTCAAGGCTTCTCATTCTTTAAAATGAAAGCTGTTAAGTTCTGTGAAATAATGTCTGTGCCTCATTGATATCTGAATCATTTATTTCTGTCTGCTTGTAGTAATTTCTCCTTGACCAGAGAGTTCTGGAATTTGACTATAATATTCCTTGGAGTTTTCCTTTTGGGATCTCTTTCAAGAGGTGATGGGTGGGTCCTTTCATTGACTATTTTTACCCTCTGGTTCTAGAATATCAGGTCAGTTTTCTTTGATAATTTATTGAAAGATGCTGTGCAGGCTCTTCTTTTGGGCATGACTTTCATGAAGTCTAATACTTCTTAAGTTATCTGTCCTGGATCTATTTTCCAGTTTAATTGTTTGTCCAATGAGATATTTTACATTTTCTTGTGAATATTTTTCATCCTTTGACTTTGGCTTTGAAACTGAGGAGAGTTCAGGTAACTTCTTGACTTTTCACTCCCACCTTCTCAGTGATATTTTCTTTTAATTAATTAATAGATTAATTTTTACTTTTCAATATTCATTTTCATAAGATTTTGAGTTCAAAATTTTCTCCCCTTCTCTCCCCTACCCTCACCCCAAGATGGAGTACATTCTGGTTACCTGTTCCCCCAGTCTGCCCCTCCTTCTATGATCCCTGCCCCCTTATGTCCCTCCTCCTTACTTTCTTGGAAGGCAAGATAGATTTCTATACCTTCTATTGCCTGTATATCTTATTTCCTAGTTGCATGTGAAAACAATTTTTAACATTTTTTTTTAAAACTTTGGGTTCCAAATTCTCCCCCTTCTTCCCTCCCACCTACCCTCATTGAGAAGGCAAGCAATTCTATATAAGTTATACATATGTAGTTATGCAAAACACTTCCATAATAGTCATGTTTTGAAAAAGGAACTATATTTCCCTCCATATCCCACCCCTTCCTTATTCTATTTTCTTCTTAAACCCTGTCCATTTTCAAAACTGTTTGCTTCTGACTATCCCCTCTCCTATCTTCTGTCTCCCTCCCCCCCCCATATCCTTTACTCTTACTTTCCTGCAGGGTAAGATACTGTGGCACCAATGCAATATTTATAGTGCCCACAATCATGACAGAGACTGTGACTATAAATTTCACGTGACGTGTGATGACAAACTATGTCAAATTCTCCAGATAGAGAATAAAGTTGAAGGATTTATTTAGACACCAGAAAACTGAATCTCAAAGCCAGTATGCTGATTTCATCATAGTACCAAAGATATTCAGAAGCCATAATAATTCTGAGAGTCAGAGCATCCTTTAGCCTTCCCACAAACCAATGCAAGATCAATATTTACTCACAAAACTCTCTATTTCCATGACTAACCTTCTCTGTCCCCGACGTCTTCAACTGTCTGGCTAGCTCTCTATCAGCTTCTTTTCTGTGGGCTCTGCTTCTCCTCAGCAAACTCCTCCAACCACAGGCTCCATGTGACTACATTCAGCCTATCAGGGGGCAGAGATTACCTTCGCAGTAGGGAAGTTTCCTGTGGGCTCAAGGGGGGCAGAGTTCATCTTCACAGCAGGGGAAGTATTCAAACTCCCCCCTAGACCTATTAAGGAGCAGGGAAGATCTTCAAATTTCCATTCCCATTACAGATACCCAACTGAGTGTGTATGTTATTCCCTCCTTAATCCAAATCCAATTAAAGTTCACTCATTCCCTTTTACTTCTTCCCTGTTCCCCTCCATTGTGAAACCCTTTTCTTGCCTCTTTTATGTGAGATGATTTACCCCATTCTATGTCTCCCTTTCTCCCTCCAATATATTCCTCTCACCCCTTAATTTAATTTTTATATCATCCCTTCATATTTAACTCACCCTGTGTCATCTATCTTTCTGTCATTGATCTATCTATCTATCTATCTATCTATCTATCTATCTATCTATCTATCTATTCTCCTACTACCCTAATACTGAGAAAGGTCTTTTTAGTTACAAATATCATCTTTCAATGTAGGAATGTAAACAGTTCGACTTTAATAAGTCTCTTATGATTTCTCTTTCCTGTTTACCTTTTTATGCTTCTCTTGATTCTTGTATTTGAAAGTTGAACTTTTGCTTCAGCTCTGGTCTTTTCATCAAGAGTGCTTCAAAATCCTTGATTTCATTGAAAATCCATTTTTCCCCAGAAGTATTATACTAAGTTTTGCTGGGTAGATGATTTTTGGTTTTAATCCTAGCTCCTCTGACCTCTGGAACATCATATTCCAAGCCCTCAGATCCCTGGATGTAGAAGCTGCTAGATATTGTGTTAGCCTGATTGTATTTTCATAATAATTGAATTGTTACTTTCTGGCTGCATGCAATATTTTCTCCTTGACCTGGAAACTCTGGAATTTGTCTACAATATTCCAAGGAGTTTTTCTTTTAGGATCTCTTTTAAAAGGTGACTGGTGAATTTTTTCAATTTCTATTTTACCCTCTGGTTCTAGAATATGAGGGCTGTTTTCCTTGATTATTTCTTGAAAGACGATATCTAGGCTGTTGTTTTTTGTCATGGCTTTCAGCTAGTCCAATGATTTTAAAATTATCTCTCATGGACCTATTTTCCAGGTCAGTGATCTTTCCAATGAGATATTTCACATTGTCTTCTATTTTTTCATTCTTTTGGTTCTGTTTTATAATTTCTTGATTTCTCATAATGTAATTAGCTTCCATTTGGTATATTCTAATTTTTCAGGCATTATTTTCTTCAGTGACCTTTTGTACCTCCTTTTCCACTTGTCCAGTTCTGCTTTTTAAGACATTTGTCTCCTCATTGGCTTTTTGGATCTTTTTCCATTTGGGTTAGTTTATTTTTTAATGTGATATTTTCTTCAGTATTTTGGGGGGGGGTCTACTTTAGCAAGCTGTTGACTCATTTTTCCTCATTTTCTCCCATCATTTCATTTCTCTTCCCAACTTTTCCTCTACTTCTCTCAGTTAATTTTCAAAATCCTTTTTGAATTCTTCCATGGCCTGTGACTATGTCATATTTTTCTTGTATGCTTTTGATGTAAGAGCTTTGACTTTGTGGTCTTCTTCTGGTTGTATATCTTGGTCTTTGTCACCAAAGTATCATTCTATAGTCTAACTATAGAATTTTACACCATTTGTTCATTTTGTCAGCCAAATACTTCAAATACTTGACTTTCTAGCTCTTTGTCAGTGTACAATTCTGCTTCCAGTAAGGATGAGTGTTGGTTTGGGTGTACTGTCCCAGGCTTCAGGGCTTTTGTTTCAACCACTAGATCCCCCACCATCTGTATGCCAGGAGAAGCCACCACCTCCACCACCCTGGACCTGGGGCCAGACCCCAGCTCACCCATATTCCTCTTTCACTCAGGTCCCATAGAGTTTTCCCACTAAACTTCTATACTGTCTTTGGCATTTATTGCTAAAGAAGTCTGTAAACCACCACAGCTGTGAGTGATTTAGCTCCATGAGTCTGCTCTGGCCCTGTCTGTGTTGTCTTGGCCCATGGTAGACTGCACTCTGTTCCCAACCTTGCATGATAGACCATTACTGTCAGACTTCCAGACTGAATTTGGCTGGAGATTTGTTTCACTCTGTCATTTTGTGGGTTCCACTGCTCTAGTATTAATTTAGAGTCATTTGTACAGTTATTTTGATGGGTTTGGGGGGATTCAATAAAGTCTCTGCTTTTTTTCTACCATCTTGGCCTCTCCTCAGTGATATTTTCTAACTTATTCTTGTCCAGGAATAGTAATAAGACTAAATTTTACCTATCAAGTCTGAAGTTCTGTGATATAGATTATGTGACTAGACTGCAGAAAGTTTGGACATTCTTTCTTCAAAACTGGCATGTCTTCAAAAATGATGAACACCTCCCCCCCCCCCCCCACACACACCAAAATCCCCTATAATACGTATTGTAGACCTGGGGATTTGGAATGAATGATTTTCCCTCAAAGTTTCAAAAGAAGAGGAACAGATTATAGAGACTCTAGCAAGAAGAAATGTCAATATGTGTATCTTAGCTAGAGGAATGTAATGTGATGGACCTAAGTAGGCATGAGACTTTCCAGTTTCTCTTTAGATCTCATCTTTATGGAAAGTCTTTTGGAGAAAGCTGCTTTTCTCTGATGGGCTGAAAGCTGTATAGATGCATTGTTCTTTATCAATGTCTTCCATAAGAGTCCGGGAAATTGATTGATTATAATCTAATTTCATCATATTTCCTGGAATATCTGTCTTAGTGTTATTGCTTAAAATTATATCCTAAATATATAGAAATATATTTTAATGGAAGGGAGGGGAATAAACATTTGTACGGTACTATGTCCTAGGTATTGTGTTAAGTGCTTTTGACAAGTATTATCTCATTGCATCATAACAATAACTGTGCAGGGTGGATGCTATTATTTTACTCATTTTAGAGTTAAGAAAACATCAGCAAAAATGACTTTCCCAAGGTCATAGAGAGAGTAAGTGTCTGAGGCTCCATTTGAACTGAGGTCTTCCTGGCTCCAGATTAAGTACTGTAACCACTGAACTGCCATTTGCCCCTTTATGAGTTTACATGTATATATATATGCTGACCTGACTATGTTCTCAAAAGTTCCTATGCTCGCTAGCACACTTGTTTATCCCTTCAACTTTCAAGCCTTTCTGGTCCATTTTCTGTCTCTGAAGTTTTAGTTCCACTATAGCCAAATGCTATTCCTTATTCTCTCCTCAACCATGGTTGCTCCCTATTGTAAGATCTCCCAGGGCAGCAGTTCTCAACCTGTGGGTCGTGACCTCTTTGGCGGTTGAATGACCCTTTCACCAGGGTTGCCTAAGAGCATCGGAAAACACATATTTCCGATGGTCTTAGGAACCAAGATACTACTCCTTTATCCATCTCCAGGCGGGTCTTCCCACATGCAGATACACCCACATACAAGTATTAAAGGGTCGCAGCATTAGGAAGGTTGAGATCCACTGTCCTAGGACATGCATGATAATAATCCCTCCTACCATACTTCTACCTCACTGCAGAGGAAGTACCAACATACCCTGATGGCTTTCTATAGGCCTTGATGACAGTTTTAATGGGTTACTTAGCTAGAATTCTATCAATATATTAAAAAGGTAATCCAAATCCTCAGGTTTTTCCTTCCTGATAGTCTTGACTTACAAAGATTCCTCTGGGTTCTACATTGGTTGGTGGTGAACCTGCTTCCCCATACTGAGCTTTGAGCTCATGTCAAGACTGTGTCTGAGATGGGACTGTGTATATTCTTTCCAGTGTTATATATGTGTGCATCTTTATGTATTATAAGAAAGTATATTTGCATATGCACATATATACACATATCCCAGAGATGTATATGCATATACACATACAGATATATATGTGTGTATATACATGTGTATATGGATATGAAATATATATCTACATGTGTGTATGCACATGCATACATGTATGATCCAGTAAAATGCAAATGAGATGTAGGCTGCAGATTTGTGGCAAATGGTAAACCTAGTCCTTGGAGCTGAAAGATTAGTGCTGACATATTGGCTTTTTCCTGACCTGGTTCTGAAAATACTGCCCTGTGTTTTCACCTAGCAATATTTAAAAGTCTTTTTGTGCAGATATTTTTATAGAGGTCTAAATGGAAATGAGCTGACCTGCCTCAGAGCAGCTATTGTCTCATCTACTCTTGTAAAGAATAAACAGACAGCATACACCATATAGGAAAGTGGCATACTTGGCTATCTTCCTTAATGGAAAGTCAAATTTTCTATCTGCAAGAACATCTTTCTCTAAATGTGATAAAGATTGGTCCCTTTGGGTCAAGGTTGAAGTACATTAATGATAGCGAGTAGAGCCTACCTTCTGCCCATCTATATTTAAAATGGTCCAGAGATGACAAAAAGATTCAGCTTATGATATTCTGGTAGCCTCTCTCTCTCTCCCTCTCTCTCTCTCTCTCTCTCTCTCTCTCTCTCTCTCTCTCTCTCTTTCTTTCTCTCTCTCTCTCTCTCCATGAATGTAGAATTTATCATTTAAATGTTAAAAAGGGAAACCAGATGCTATAGTTATTAACTTTTGGAATCAACTATAATCTTCCTATTAAATTCTTCCATCCAGGTACAGGCAATTACTTGCTTGATCTAAAGGTGCAGAAAATGCAGGCACACAGGGTTTCAGAAAGTCCAGTTTAATAAGACAGGTGGGTAACTAATAATGTGGAAAATTACCTGCAGATTGAGGATATTGGGAATGACTAATGGCCAAAACTAAGCGAGTAAATTAGTTGCAAAATGATACCATTTGCGATAGTTGTGTGAATGGGGGACAGAAAGGCACAGTGGCATGTGGCAATGAGCAGAGTCGAGCAGAGCTTGAATATGGCCCAGGCACAAGATGCTATCAGCTTAGGAATTTTTTTTTTTTTTGAGGAGGGGGACTTTAAAAAAATTTCCTCATTCTGTGTAATCAGAGATACTTGTGCAAGGTTTAATAGAGCAGACACAAGAGCCTAGTTAGATTTGTGAAGTTTAACAATAAAGTCAAAACCAAGGTCAAAACATTTACAACTGAAACTTAAATGTGCTTTACAAAGAGCAGAATTCAGATGGACAAGCAGATATTACATAGGGAGGCACATTGGTATGGGGGAGAGAAGGTATGTTGGGAAACACCAAATTCAATAGTTGATAATTGTATCTATATTGGAATTATAAACCTATAAAAAGGTTCCTGGATTAGCTAAAAAAATATTTTAGGTGCCATTTTATTTCCTCCTATTATGGTTTGATTAAATAGAAATATTTTAGTTCTATGGAGTTATCTTAAATGCAGCAGAAAACCAAGGCTGAATCACATAAAATGTCCCATATTCCCAGTGGACATTTTCATCTTGATGATCACAGGCTCATGAATGAGAGGCTTCTAGAGCTATGGCTTAAAGGAATCTAAATGTCCATTGAGTTCAAACAACCTCATTGTATGAAAATGAGAACCAGGGAAGTTAAATGATTTGCCACAGTGTTACATGACTAGTTAGTGTCTGAATAAGAAAATGAACCAAGATCTTCTGATGTCAGAGGTAGTGCTCTGAACCACATGTCCAAATGAAACACAAAGGATAGACTTGAAAAGACATGATGAAGTCACTAACAACTCATAGCTTATGGTGAATGTGTGGGGAAAGTAAACGATTGGTCCCACAGGCATTTGCTGGAGAAGGATGAAATGTGTTATGGGTTGATCATTGTGGTTTTGTTGTTTTAGAGTTTTTGTTTCTCTTGATTTTTTTACCTTTATTTTTATTTTGTTGTTTAGAATAAATTGTCAAAACTCTCACTACCTAATGACAATCTGTGTCACTTCTACTCACTGCTATCAGTAGCCACCAAACTATCATCTCAGCTTATTGTATCTTAGGGACAGCTTTATGAAAGGGTGTTTGTTGATATTTAACACATCTTTAACTACCTATAGGACATTGCCCAGTTTCATGGCCTGATGTTAACTCAAATATAAGTCTATGTCCAAGATAGGTTTCATATTTTCTCCCAAAACTGATCCTCCTTCACATGTCACTCTTTCTGTCAGGGGTAATGGCATTTACTCAGTCCCCTTTTAAGAGTGTATAATAGGGGCAGCTAGGTGGCACTGGTCCTGGAGTCAGGAGGATGTGAGTTCAAATTAGGCCTCAGATATTTAACACTTACTAGCTGTGTGACTTTGAACAAGTCACTTAATTCCAATTGCCTTGCCTTCTCCCCTCCAAAAAGAAAAAAAAAGAAGAGTACATAGTAGCAAAATTGTAATAGTGACTTCAATGTATTATGTTTAGACCTGTATATATCTTTATTTATGTATTTATTTAAAAATTTTATTATGGTTTGCATCATTCATTTCTACAAGATTTTGAGTTACATATTTTCTCCCCCTCTTTCCGCCACCCACCGCCCCAAAAGAGCCATCCCAGTGTGTCCTCCCTCCCCCAGTCTATTCTCTCCTATGTTACTTTTTGGTA
>JAQQSV010001582.1:0-26968 GCA_028646515.1 Pseudochirops corinnae
ATCCCAACTTCTGAAAGTCTGGGCATGTAGCTTCAAGAATCCAGGCCGCGGGTTTCTAGCCCCAGGAAAAACCGCTGACCCTGCTATGGGCCCTGCGTTCCCTCCTACCCAGTTCCATCGTCCTCACCTAGGCTGTGAGAGGGCTGCAGAAGCCTCCAGCTGGGTGAGTCTGCTGGGTGGGGCTTCCCAGTCTGCCGCACTCTGCTCTCAGGTCCGGCTGGTGCCACTCCTGTGTGCTCCGTTCTCCCTGCCCCAACCTGATTAGGCACCTTTCTGGGCTGGGAATCTGTCACTCTCTGTCTCACAATGGGTTCTGTCACTCTTAAATCCGCTCAAATTTACTTTTTAGTTCCCAAGGACGAAATTCTTGGGGAGCTTGGACAAGTCACTGCTTACTCTCCGCCATCTTAGCTCCGCCCCCTAAATCCCTAACTTTTGAGAAAGTTATTTTGGATAAAATTGGCAACTTTTCAAATAGGACTGAAAAATTTTAACATATTACAAGTAAAGAAACTCCAAAAGGAGGCCATAAAGCCCTCTGTGCAATACTTTGCTTTGTTAATGTACAATCTTGCTACATTAAGAAATAGCACATGAAACCATTCAGGTCAAGATGAAGGGTTTCCCTAAATGCAAGTACTCCAGAAGAATTGCCCCTGGGGAAAAAAAAACTTTTTCGATTTTTCAAATATTCACCTTCAAAACAAAATTACCTCATGTAGGACCCACCTACAGCCTATGAATCCAGCAGCTACGTCCACCCACAAAGGAAGCCAAATTCCTCTTTAAAGGTTATAGGAAAACTTTATGACTTAGTGCTGACAATCAAGTGTCTTATTACCTTTATTTCTTAAACTAGCTCCAAGAAAGCTGTAGAAAAAAAATGGTCTTTTTAAAATAAATATCAACATGCAAAAATGTTTCTGCCTTTCAGTCAGACTTAGAATGTGCAGGCAAGAGTGAGATTCCTGGGGGACATTGGCCTCTTTTTGGCAAGCCCAGCAGCTTCTGCGGAAAGGCTATCAGCCCAAGACTTCCACCAAGGCAGGGACGGAACAGCCGTGTCGCATACCCCTCACCCTCCCGCAGTAGGGGGTCACCTCACCACATCCTTCTCTGAACTTGAGACACATGGTGCCCTCCACTGATGCGACAGCCACCACACAGCCAGCAATCTCAGCCACTGCCGCTTTCCAAAGCTGAGGCCCCCCAGTCCTCCAGCCTGGCTTCACGTTTGCCACGTGCCAACAACCTCTTCTCAAACTCTTCTTCGCTCAATTTGCCCTTTTTGAGCTTTTTCAAGAGTCTTGTGTCGTTGAGCAGCTCTTGCATGTCTTCATCTTCAATATCAAAATCCTGGAAGCAGAAGGAAGCAGGGATGGTTCAATTTCCCGCAACGTAAATGCATGGTGGAAGCAAAGAGCCAAGTGCTTTCTGAAGGTTGGTGGATGCCTCCTGCCTGCCTGGCATGGCGTGGCCACTTTCCATGCTGTCTCACTACCTGTCATCCCCCCCACCCAAAACCCTTCCTTTTAACAAAGAAAAACAGGCCGCAGTGGGATGTTCCACAACACTCCAGAGTCCCCCTTTTTTCTGAGGTGAAGGAAGTATGTTTCCTCACCCATCTTCTAAAACTACCATTGGTCCCAAAGCTTCATTTTCAAAAATTATACGTGCATGCCCCTCAAAAATTGTCATTACTTGCTCATCAAATTATATTTTCTCACCACAAAAATTATAATTATTGGAAACCAATCACCAAAATGTAAAAAGTGGTCAAAGTTTTAAGCCTTTATCTCCATCTGTCCAAATGACTTCTCTGTTTTTAAGGTCACTCACAAGCATACTTTGTATTTACTCAGGGATTCAAAAGTGAATTTACATGTGACTTAACCAAAAGAAAACTGTATACTCTACCTCTTCTCTTTTTCTCTTTTCAATCATCTTTTTCTTCTTTTCCTTCTTGGCTTTCTGCTTGGACCAGGCTTTGTTCTTGCTAAGTTTCTTTCTCCCTTCGTTCTCTTTTTTTTCTTTTCTTTGTTGCTCTAGAAATTTCTGTCTCTGCTTCTCTCTGTTTTTATCTTTAAATGCAATAGTGTCTGTATCAACAGTAACAGGCACAAAATCGGAAAACTGTTTTCCCCTTAGCTCCGGCATCTTGGGCATCCGTAACAGGGCAAAACCTCGGGCAAGACTAGCAAAATCTAGATCTAAAAAATTTTAAAAATCAGCATCAGTCACAATCAGAAAAAAAAAACACTTGTCTTGTACCTTGATAGAATTAGTTGGCTGAGTTTTTTTATGAAAACAAAGATTTTAATGTTTTTTAAGAAATTAAAATACTTTGTACTTTTTTTTTTTACAAACTACTAAAATCTGAGTATCAGCTTGTCAGCAAAATTCAGTGGTCAGTGACTTTTCTACTTCATGAGGAAGCTGGTGTAGCAGTGGCTAGAGTCTTGGGCCTAGAGTCTGGAAAACTTGATTTCGATTCCAGCCTCGGACACCACCAACGGTGGGACCTCTGGTACATCACTGGCCTTCCACCCCGGCCCGCTCAATTGTGAAATGGGGACAATAATAATACTTACCTCCCAGGGCTGCTGTGAGGATCAAATGAGATCATGTTTGTAAATCACCAAGTCCTACACACAGTAGTGCTGAATAAAGGCTGCTATTGTGGTTATTGTTGTGGCCTATTGAAACGCAAAACCCATTTTCTTATTTTTTTAATTTATTTTTTATTTTTTGGAGGGCAATTGGGGGTAAGTGACTTGCCCAAAGTCACACAGCTAGGAAGTATGTCAAGTGTCTGAGGCCAGATTTGAACTCAGGTCCTCCTGACTCCAGGGCTGGTGCTCTATCCACTGTGCCACCTAGCCGCCCCAAAACCCATTTTCTTAGTGACACTAAAAGTACCACTGCCAATATGTAGGGTGCTAACAACACAGCAGCAATATAATATTTGGGAAAACGGTAGAAGTGTGAGGTAGGAGCAAAAATGAGCAAATGGCCAAAGTTCACCTTTTAATCGGAAGATGAGATTACACTCATGCTTTGCATAGGCCTGGACGCAGGATACAAAAGCTTTCATGCCCTTTTCAAACACTGCTCGGTCTGCCAGAGCCATTGACTTCAGCTGGGGGAGAAGGTCAGCTGGGTTTTTCTGTGGCTTCATCTCCTGCAAGGGACACTGCAAAAATCATAGTCTTCAATCCTGGGCGTAAACTGTCTCTAGAGCCCCCAGTACACCCACCCTCCCCCAAGCTGTCACTAGTGAACTTGGAGGATACAGCCAGACTACCCCATCACAGACTCTAGAGCCAAAAGGGACACAGGTCGTCTAGTCCGAACCCCTCATCTATGCTGCATTTTAACTACACAGGACCATTACTTTTTTTGAATTAAATTTTTTTCAATTAGTAAGCATTTTTTTCATTCTCCCTCTTACTACCCCCTCCCAAAAAATCCCCAAAGGACTGTAAAACATGCATAATCAAGCAAAACAAATCCTTCCACTGGCTCTAGCTGGCTAGTGAATGTGCCTTATGCTGCCCCCAGTTCCGAGAGGAGCGAGAGGGGCTTGCTCTAGAATTCATGTTCCTGTTCCCTACGGGACAGTCCTCAGGTCTGACATTTCATGTTCTAATGGCCCTTCTTGAACTGTGGACATTCTCTGTTCTCTCCACTCCCACGCCTCTGGAAGCTCCCTTCTTTGCCTTCCTTTGCTCCTGTTCCTCCTAAGTTGGAATGTCACCTTGTGCCCACTCTCTTCCTCTCCTATCAAACCCCTGCCCACCCAAGTGGCCTGTCACCCTCCCACTCCCAAAGCCTGGCCCGACCCCTGAAGCTGTCATGACCTTCACCCATGCCCCAGGCCTCACCTGGGGCCCTGCTTTTTTGTACTGGAAGCTACATTATTTTGTACTGCGCCAGTCATCTGTGCATGTGTCCTATTCCCCAAAGGAACATAAGGTCAGGGGAGGCCGGGATAGTCCCCACATGACAGGACTGGAAGGAACTCAGAGTCCACCAAGTCCAACTCTCTCAATTTACAAATGAGGAAACTAAGGCCAAGGTAATGGAACGTGCCTTGGTCACACAGCTAGGAAGGGTCAGGGGAGAGTGAACCCAGGCCTTCTGACATAAGCTCAGCACTGAATCCTGTATGCTGTACATGTCAATGAGATGAAAGAGAATGACTATGGCCTGACGTCTCAATAACCACCTGAATGCTTCATTTTCTCAAGACTCTAAATCCAGAGCAGAAAGGGGCTCCCTCATTTCACAGAACCAAAGGCCTCAAGAGGCTAATGCAGGGATGTGGCCAAAGCCATCCCCAGCTAGCCAGGGCAGAGCCTTCACACTCCTAATCCTCAACTCTTCCCACCTGTCACACCACTGAGTGTTAGAGAAGAGAAGACCACTCACTTTTTGGTTGATGGAGAGGAAATTGACATAGGACTCTTCCATGGGAAGCAAGAACACGAGTGCACTGCCGGCATGGCCGATCCGCGCCGTGCGCCCACAGCGATGCACAAAGGCACTATGAGGGAAGGAGAGGGAGAAGATGCAGTGAGCAGAACCCAGGAAAATAAGAGCAATGTGAGGGAAAACCATCTGAGCATGATGGCCAATAGTGGTCCCAAAGACCAACAAATGCGGGTGGAAGGAGGGAAGCTCTGCTGCTACACACTCCAAAACAGGTTGCCTCCCTCCAAGGGTTTTGCTTAAACAATTTTTATCTTTTAAAAAAAAAATCTTTGTTACAAAGGGAGGCTCCTGAGGGAGGGTAACAAAATAGAGGTAAGTCAGATGAAAGGAAAGCTGGGGCTCCTCTTGCAGCAGTAACACGCCTTCTGTGGGCAGCACTGGAGCGGAGGCCAAAGCTGGGGGACAAGGAGGACATGCAGCAGAGAGGTGAAAACAATGCTGACTTCTCTGCTGTGAGCGCCAATCTGAGAAAGTTACTGAGAACAAGGAAAGTTGGTAAGAGGCCATTTTCCTACTAGTGAAAAGGGAAGTTCCATAGATCAGGTCCCATTTAGCTCTCCTACGTAAATAACCTCTGGCAACCCAGCACTGGGAAGAGAAGCAGGAGGACCTGGGTTCACATACCTGACGCTAGCTGTGGGACCCTGGGCTTGCTCAATCACTGTGAAAACACTTCCCTAAATTAAAGAAAAGTGGCAATCGGCATTAGCATTGGGGCTTTTGATGGCAACAATGACCTAGACCATAACAGGTCTTTGACATATGTGGGACAGGATTCAGTGGTGAAAAGAACACTCCCCAAGAAACAAACTTCCTTGACCCACACAGGTGTCCAGCACTTACAGTCTCAGAGCTGCATGGAGGCCCCGAGAAGTGAGGCTAGCAGGTGCAGGTGGCAGGCTCTGAACCCAGGGCTAAGTCTGAGGCTAGGCCTCTAACCACTGCACCACTCATCACAGCAATACCAAATTTTTTTTTTTAAAGCAACATGATCACTAAATAATTTGCTTACAAACTGCTTTCACAGCCACTATCAGAAAGAACATGCTGTACCTTGCATTGCTAGGTGGATCATACTGCAAAACCCAATTTACTTCAGGAATGTCTATTCCCCGGGCCATCACATCAGTGCACACTAAAATACCACTGCGAAATTGAAGAAAGAAAGTATTTATTATGATTAAACGTTAACTAGCTTCATTCTCACTAAATAGTACTTAGTGAGGATTCAAAAGTATTCATTCTACAAGAAACTCTGTGTTAAGAACATGTAGGGAAGGAAACACTGTAAGATGAGACCAAAAGCAACTGAATAACTGTACTTCCTAAACCCAAGCGAAGCCTGACTGCATATATGGTAGCTTCAGAGCCTATCATACAAACTGCATATGATGCTCTACACTGGGGGGGGTCCTCTCCCCTGAAAATCTCAAGTATCTACAAAATCTACTTCTCCAACAGCACAAAATTTGATTAAAATATCCAATTTCCACTGAAAATGTGGATCAAAGGCAATATTCCCATATGAAAACAAGTGACAAGAAGAATGTAGTTTTCATTCCTCTACAGTGTGGCTGCACAACATGCACGCTGAAGGGCCAAATATAGCATACGTGAGGTTTTTTTTAACAAAAACCTTTCCTTACCTCATTAGGAAGCCTAACTGCTCACCTACAACTTGGCACATAACTGACTACAACCAGGTGGCAAGCCTTAATTAAATACTAATTGTAAAAAATCGTCATGGAGCCCAGACACATGATAACTGATCACACAACTGAACCCGAAAAAACTTGGATGCCTCTGCTCTTCCAGTCATTCAAAGACAAGGAGTGACATTATTCTTCCTCAAATTAAAAAGTGCTATCCAATATGTGGCAGTACCCTCAAGCCAAAATGTCAACTATTTTTCAGTGTCCAAGCTGCCAATACATAAGAGCTGCCCTGTGGGCAGCCAGTGAGAGCATTCAGCTGGAAGAAGCTGGCCATCCAACAGCGATGAGCAGGACCTTGTAACACAACGTTCTTGTTCCACCCTGACTGACTTCAATGTTCTGTAGCTTTCCTGCCCCGGGGAGAGAAATCTTGAAGAAGCAAACCTACCTTTGCAGTTTGCGAAACTCCATGAATATCTTATTGCGTTTATATTTCATCTTCCCATGAATGCACATTATTTTTACATTCTTAATCAGGGCCTCTAGAGCCTTCCCATAATATTCCACACAGGCACAGGTACTGTGGGGATCAAAAAAAAAAAACACCTAAAATATCGACACAATCTGTGCTCCCAGAGTCTTTGAAATAACACAAGATACCAAGAAATAAACCTACTCCCAATTACCATTTTTCAAACTTAAAATTTTCAAAATAAATAACAGAGGAACTACCTAAGTATTAAAAGATTCTTCCTAATGATGAAAGAGTGGCAAATATAAGTCCCCAACACCAATCTGCAGAACTTGGCCTCTTGGGTCAAGGGGTAAAGTCCTTTGATGACAATTATGTTTTATATGAGTTAAAACACTAAGGTTCTGGTCTCCACAACCAAAATCTGTATGCAGGGGAATCATAACGTCTCCTAGTCAAAGTTTCTGACCTCCAAATGGACGGCTGCCTAAACTAAAATGTCACCTCACCATCATCAAAATAATACCTTCTATATGCACACAGTTTAGTTTTCAACTCACTTTCCCACATTCTATCACTGATTTTCTCACCAACATATTAACATTTTCATTTTACTGATGAGGAAACCAAGGCCCAGAGATGTTAAGTGATTCCCTTAAAACAGGGGTGGGGAACCTGCAGCTTCTGTGAAGTTTGGATTCAGTCAAAGGGCTGCACTTGAGAACCTAGAGGGCTACATGTGGTCTCAGGGCCACAGGTTCCCCACCCCTGCCTTAAGTTCATGTGGCCAACACGTTGGCAAAGCCAGGGACTAAAATCAATGTCTCCCAATCAGGTGCCTTTCTTACTCTACCATAAGGCCCAATTCTATGTCTGGTTTGTTTTTTTACTTCCTCTACCTAAATAACTCCTTCATGTTGTTGTTTGGTCATTTTCAGTCCTATCTGACTCTTCATGACCCCACCTGGGGTTTCCTTGACAGAGATACAAGGGTGGTTTGCCATTTCCTTCTCCAGCTCATTTTACAGATGAGAAAACTAAGGTAGACAGGGTTAAGTGATTCACCCAGGGTCACATATCTAGGAAGTGTCTGAGGTCAGATTTGAACTCAGGAAGAAGAGTTTTCCTGACTCCATTATACCACCTAGTTGCCCTTACCCCACTTACAGAAGTTAAATTAACTATGAGGTTCTCCTAATACAGCCGCTGTTCTCAACCTCCGGAAAAGAATGCACTTTGGTGATGAGATGACAAGTGATAAGAAATGTGTACAACACGCTTTTTTTAACCACAGCTGGGACTGAGCCAAGAGAATAAAGACAAAACCTGCACAAACATGTTCCTGGCTTCCATTCTGAAACCAGGGCCAATACTACTGTGGAGATAATCCAAGGAGACTAGAGGCCTGGAGACACCTATCCACTCATCCTGTACGGAGAGCTGGATCACTGTATGTCCTCTCCCCAATCCCAAGGGAGCCCAAGAACTGTACCTGAAGAACACCAGGTGTTTCTCTTGCTTATGATTTCGGAGAAAATGCACAAGTTGATTAAATTTCTCATCTGCTCTGCATACCTGCACAATAGCAAAGAAGTGAAAACTAAAAGGTATGAAAAGTGAAAAACTCAAAGAACACCTCTGAACAAGGCACAGCAGACAGAGTCTCAGCTGTGGAGTCAGGCCACCAAAGGACAAACAGCACCAACGCTGCTTGGGTAGACCCTTTCTCCTCCCTGAGCCTCAATGTCTTTACCTGTAGAGTGAGGATCACAGTCCCTGCACCCCCTACTTCACAGGGCTAGTATGAGGAAAAGGCTTTATAAAGCTTCAGAAGCTATAACATGCAAGTTCACTTTTAGAACATGCTGTCCATTGTATTTTTCAGTCCTAGCATACAGGTTTGAAGGGTTAATTCACCCATTCACTAGATATTTTGACTAGAATGATAATCAGCCATTTCCCTAGTAGCATAGACTCCTGGCTACCACTGTGGGTCAAAGTGAAATTAAAGCACAGGATCATAGCATGGGAAGGGGCATCAAGAACTTCAAATACATCCTCCAGGGTCCAGGTGTAACTGCACCAAGATTTTAATAAGTTCTCCAAAAAAAAAGGTGTGAAATTTCTGTTCACAGTACATAACAGAATTACAGGACCTCGGCACATTCTGAAAGGGACCCCACAGACTACATCAGCTACCTCATCCCTGACCAAGAATCACCTTCCCCCAAACCCCAACCCACCCACCCACACCCCTCTAGGGTGACTCATAACCCTAGAGATTTTTAGAGAGCTCTGATTCAGAGAAAGTTTCTCCTTACAACAAATTTTCATTTACCTCAAAGAAACGTCATTCCCAACTGGGGTCAAGGAAAACAAATGTTACCCCTTTGTACAACAGGCCTTCAAATACTGGAAGACAGATGGGAATATGGAACACTCTGAGGTTGAAGGGATGGGAGAAAAATCTGAAATGCTCTATCACATCCCCTCTTCTGGCTCTACCGTCTCCACTAAAATGGTAACTCAGGATATTTGGTGAACAAACGAGAAGGAATGATTAAAAAGCAGAGCTGTGGGCATGCATCTCCAAAGAAGGCCAACAGAGGGAGCTGCAGGATCTAAATTAAACATTTGCCAGGAAGACCATCATCTTTCTGACCTAGAGATCCAATTTCCCAAAAACCTTTCCGCTGTCTAGCTAGGAAACAGAAGCTTATGGGAAGGGAAACTTGCTATCCCCAGAGGCCAGACCCATATTCAAAATAATATTAAGCTGCCAAGCATAGGATACAAAATGTCACTCAAAGTTTCCTTGACAGACTACAGACGAGAAGTCAGGCCTTTCCCGCGAGAATGTGTGGAGGTTTCTAGTTTTGCTTTAAGTGAGCACTTAAATATACCAGGGCAGGGACTTCATCCAGAAGCAGCCTCAGGTATAGCCTGCACCCAGTAGGCACACAACAAGGAAATACTGGCTGAATGAGTGAAAGAAAACATCATCTGCTGCAAAAAGTCATTAGGCTCTTTCAGTCCTTCAGCAAAACTGTCTACACAATAACTACAGGCCCCTAGCTGCAGATCTCATGCTCCAGGGCACAATACACCAATACCACAACGAGTCTCGTCCATCATGGATGAGTTCCCAGAAACTTTCTAAGAAAAGCCAAGGAGGCCCTTGACAAAGCCTGGCAGCTCCTCACCATGTAGTAGTTCTGCAGGCGGCTGGGAGTCTTCTGGGTGCTGGTGGCTGCCACCCCTTTCTCTTTCACTGAAATGCGGACCGGATTCCGAAGCCCGGCCCTTACCAGGTTCTCAAGTTCTTGAGTCTGAGTGGCAGAGAAGAGGCCTGTTCTCCTCTGCTTTGGCAAAAATTCCAGAATGGTGTTTATACTGGTAACAGAGACAAAAAAGGAAGCACCCAGAACAACACAATGAAGCAGTAAGACTTCTGAAAGAGTGACAGATGCTTTAAGAAAAATTTAAAAATTCAATCCAAGGCGACAAAGAAAGAGTTGAGACCAAAATTTCACAGGATACAAAGCATCAAGCAATCCCAAGAACCTTAGTCCTGATGTTGTTTTAAAATGACCAGAGGACTTAGCCAAAACTCAAGAGAAAAAAATGGCTAATCCAAAGTGGCTCTGCCCAAAGTACCTTGCTTCAAACCCCATGTCCAGAAGGCGGTCTGCTTCATCTAGCACCAGGACGTCAAGGGACTTCACACAATTTGCCAAATCCAACCCTTCAGCCTTTCTCCTAAACATGTCTTCCAAGCGGCCTGGAGTGGCAACTATGATGTTCCCACTTTGGAAAGAAAAATAAATGAGGCCCTTTCTTGATTTCTGTAGCATTCATCAGTATAAGCAGATTCAAAGAACTTCATATGCCCAAACTTGCATCTAAGGCCCAGTTAAAAAGAACAATAGGTCTAAGATTCATTTTCAAACAAAGTATGCCAAAAGGGTAAATCTGCGCCAAAAACATGGTGGGACAGTGAAGGGGGAGAAAGTGGGAAGAGGACAGATGGGAAAAGGAATTCAAGTTCTCCCTTTTCATCTTCACAATCCTGAGACAGACTTATCTTCAGGGCCTTATAGAAAGGTGGCAAAATAAAAACTCAATGGGGAAATTTGTCCGGGAATAAAATCCCTAAGATGGAAAGAGACTAGGGAAGAGGCAAACTGGCCACAGCAGAAGGAGCACTGAGGTCTCCTTCATCAAATGAGGCAGCAGCAACTCCTATGTGCAGGTTTATGAACTGAAAAAAAGGATAAATAAGACCAACTCACCCTTGTTCTTTGAACCTCTCAATATCTTCTCCTGGGTTCCTACCCCCAATTAAAAGAATCTGGCTAAAAGAAGAAACAAGACCCTCAGTAAATTGGGCAAAATAAGAATCTGGCTTAATTAAAAGTGTAAATGTGATGTACCTAAATTGTGGGAAATGCTTAGAAAAATGTAGCAGCACTTCATTGATCTGGATGGCAAGCTCTCTTGTGGGTGTGATGATGATGGCTCCAACCTACAAAGCAGGAAAAGCTTCACACACTAGACAACACGGAATTAATAATAACTGACAGGTCTGTGGCATTCTGAAGTTGTAAAACACTTAATGCATGTTCCCCGACCTGACTGTCATAACAACCCTGTGGGATGAGGCCACAGCTTGGCTCATGTCCATTTTACAGATGAGCAACTGGAGGTTAAGTGATTCACCCAGGGTCACACAGCCAGTGAGAGTCCAGGCCAGGTCTTCCTATATTGCTCTCAACTACATCACCAATTCTCAGCATCAACTCTTCTCATATATCAGTCAAAATTCATGCTAAGGGAAACTGCCATAATGGGGGAACTCACAAAGATCACACATATTATGCTCCAAATGGCTGCTATGATTCATATTGTTCCATTTATTATTATTTTTAGGCTTCCAATTTTCAGTACAATTTAATTCAATGTGATTTACTAAGCCTTGGAGTGCATAACACAATGCTGGCTGCACATGCAGAATTCAAAGTCCAGTAGAGACACCCAGGACACACACAGAGAAGACACACAAAAAATAGAGTACGTTAGAGAAGAACCAAGCTGAGGGCTATGTGAGGACACAACATACCTGCAACAGGAATGACAGCATCTAAGCTAAGGAATGATGGTGACCAATGATACAAGCATCATTTTACCTGCATTTTTTTTAACTTTTCTTCCCTTCTTAGCAGAATCTGCAGGATGGGAATGACAAAGGCCAGGGTTTTGCCGCTACCTGTGACCTACGTACAGAACAAAGAGGTTTGGGTTTCTTTAGTCAAAGGTCTTTTCCCTATTATAAAAAGTCTGCGTAACAACGAGCAGTGGTTTCAGAGCATACTCACAGCTTCCGCAACTACATCTTTGTTTTTCATAAAGAGAGGGATGGTTGCAGACTAGAGAAAAAGAAGAAAGAGACCATTAAAACAGTTAACCACCTTAGAGGTGGAAAGGTATATTTAGAGAACACCTCATCCTACTTCACTTTAAAAAGGAGGAAAACCAAGCTGGTAGAGAGATCTGACAAGAGAGGCCAAGGGTGCTCAGATCACCTCACTTCCAATCCAGAGTCATTATCACTCAGTGGGGAAGGAGCACTCACTATGGTCAGGCACCAGGCTGTTTCTCCCAAAGAAACTTGGTCATGATGGAGCTGGGGATGCCCCTGTGGCCGGCTTTTCTGGAGGGGCTGGCTGGCTGGGGATCCCAGCCCTGCTCACATGGTTAACTAAGGAGACAAGCAAAGGAGGAGGGGTTGGGGGGGCACACAAGATCACTTCGATTTTCTGGACCTGCTTGTAAAATGTAAAATCTGTCAAATGAGGGCGCTGGGTTAAATGAGGATCATTAGCCAGCTGTGTGACCTCTCCTCCGGGACCTAACATGAGGACAGACGGGGGCCCAGACGGTAAGAGCTGAAGGGACCTTGGGGACCCCCTGGTGACTGGCTGTCCAAGACTCTCCTCTCCGGGTTTCTCTCTGGATTCTCCTCAAAGGCTTGATCCCCGGAGGCACGCGTAGGTGGGTAACATGCATATGGCAGGCACCAAAGGAGCGTCTGTCCCCCACCCTGCCCCCCAGATTCCCGGGCTTCGGCCCTCCTCCCCCTCAGCTCTTCCCACCCTTCGGCAGCTCGGACTTCATCTATGTCACTGAGGAACCACGCTAAACGAGTCCGAAGGCCGGATTTGACAGATAGGGAAACTGAGGCCCAGAGTAAGATGACCCACGAAGCCGCACCACGTGCGCTTTACGGGCGAAGGCTGCACGGCGTGGGGCAGGGACACTGAAGCTACCGAGCCCCTGGGCGTCCCCGAGCTCCTGACTCCCCAAGCGCCCCAGCCCGGCCCGGGGCCTCCAAGCCGCCCGCTCCCCGGGCGCTTCAGCTCGGCGCGGCCCGAGGTCTCCGCGGAGGGGGCACCCCGGGCACGGATCCCCGGGCATGCAGCGGTGCTCGACGCCCCCTTCCCTTCTCTCGCCCGGCCCCACCGACCTGCACCGGCGTCATGCGGTGAAAACCGAGCTCGCGGAGGGCGGCCAGCACCCGCGGGTGCAGCGGCACGGGCAAGGTCTCCCAGGAGCCTTCCGTCACCTGCTCCATCCCGGTCCCACCGCAGCCGCCCCCCGGGAAGACGAAGTAGGAGACCCGCTCTTCCCCTCAGTCGGCCGCGGCCCACATCCGCTTCCGGAGAGTGCGCTTCCGAACGGCCCCGCGGAGCGCGGCGCACCGAGACCGAAGGTTCCGGGCCGGATTGACGTTGCGCGCCTGCGCAGAGTTTCCAGTGCCAGCTGCGGGCTTCGCGAGCTGGCTGGGGCGGAGGGAGGTCTGAGGTGTGCCCCGCCCCCAGCCTCGGCTGCCCCCAGTGGCGGCTCAGGTCGGGGCTTCCCGGGCTCGCGTACTAGTAGCATCCAACCAAAAAAGACATCCCCCTAGTTCGTGGACGTAATCGGGAAGTTACTTTAGGGACTTAATTCTGTCCCCTGAATTCCGCAGGGGTAGAAAACCGCCTGCAGGGCGAGTTCAAGTCCAGCTTCTGATGCAGATTTGTTGTGTGCGCTGCCTAAGGTCGTTTAACCTCAGCCTCATGTAACCTTCCTTCCCGGTAAAACGGGGTCCGTAGCAGCCCTGCCTCCCCGACGCCTGAGGAGCCCATGAGTTAACACGGAAAGCGCTTAGCCACGTTATTATTAACGTCTCTGAGCTCCAGGTTTATTGTGCAAAACTAAGCTGCCCATCAGCAGACGAGCGTTTTCTCTGCTGCTAAAAAGTCACAGGTTAGGACCAAGATTCAATTCCACAAAGCACTCATTAAGCGGGGCCAAAATGGAAACATTCTGGGGAAGGGAGGGAGTAGGCGAAAGAGCTAGAGGACCTGGGTCCGTGGCTTCCAACCTGAGACCTTCGACAAGACAGCGCTTTGCAGATTCTCCACATTGCAAGGACTCCGGGTTTAACCGGACCAACACGTTCTTCACTTGGCTTGAAGATCTCCAATGAGGGGGGAAACCTGCCTCCCAAGCAGCCCAATTCCCCTCCAAGACAGGAAATTTTTGCTTTGCTCCAAAGGTATCTGTGATCTCGTAGATGTAGGTAATCTAACCATCCATGCAGATGCAGATCGCAGCCAGCTCACCGGCTACTCCTGGGCGACTCTACCCATCCTCGCCACTAAGTCCACCCAAGTGTAAGGGTTAGGGTGGGGCTCCCCGGATACTTTGGGGTTCCTTCCAATGGAACACAGGCACAGGATTCAACCTCTCTCTTACTCTGAGACCAGCCCATCCATTTCTTTCATACATCTTTGGTGGCTTAGATCACTCCAATTTCCTTATTATTCCTGGTTTACCAGGAAGCGCAGCCTGCTCACACTCACCGCCGGCCTTTCGACGAGCCTCAATCTCTCTCACTATCTTCAATCTCTGTCTACTGGCCGCTTCCCTGCTGCCAACAAACGCCCACTTCTCCCCTCTCATCAAGAAACCCTCACTTGAACTACCGATCCCCACTACGACCTCTGCTGCCCTTCGCAGATGAACTCCGTGAAGAAGCAAGGCTACAACTGGTGGCTCCACTGTCTCATCTCACTCTTAACTCCTTGCAGTACGGCTTGACCTCATCATTCCCCTGAAACTGCTGCCAGTTACTAATGATTTTAGCTGCCAAACCCAATGGCAGACGTTTTCTCAATCCTACTTGGTGACCTCTGACAATAAGCCCCTTCTAAGTATTTGTCTCACCACCCTTTCCTGGTTCTCCTACCTACCAGACCACTCCATCTGGGATCCTTATTCAGGCCACACCCACTGACCGTGGGTGTCCTACCAGGCACTTGAACTCATTAACGCCTTTAACTGATTCAATGATTATTCCTATGCTGATGATTCTCCAACTTTCTATTATCGGTAGACATCTTTAGCTCTATCTGTCTGTCCCAAAACAGAATTTACCATCTTTCCCCCAAACTCCCCCCTTCCAAACTTCCTTATTACTGCTAAGGGCACTGCCATCCTCCCAGTCTCCCAGGATCAAAACCTGGATGTAATCCTTGTCCCCTCACTCTCACCCCCATATCCAATGTGCTGCTGAGGCCACTCTTGCCCTTGTAACATCTCTCAAAAACACCCCTCTCTCTGCTCTGATACCTATGCATACCCTCATCGACTCATGTGCTAGCGCTGGCTAGATCTGCTTGTCTCCAGGCTCTTCCCCAGCATCCATCCTACTCAGCTCTCAGTGATTTTCCCAAATGCAAGTCTGGACCTCCTCACCCCCTCCCCACACCTCACCCAAACTACTCCAGTGGCTCCCTAACCCCTCAGCCTAAACTTTCACCATCCTCTGCCCACTCACACATGTGGTTCAGTCTCAGCTGGCAATCCACTTGATCTTTTTTCTCCTTCTGGGATTGTGTCCTTCATCAGTAAAGGAAGACTGTGGATTACATGACGACCTTGCCTGCTTCTGCAAACAGGTGTGGGTGATCTCCCAAGCAAGTGACCACTTGTCAAAACTTGCTTTCTCATCTATGAAATGGGGAGTGATAACTCTGGCACTGCTTACTAGTAAGGACTGCTCTAAGAAAGCACTTTGTCAAAAGGGAGTCAGAGGGGCCAGCATAGCTCAGCTGTATAGTCTAGGCCCCTAGGATCCATGTCCCTGACTGCTTCTGCAGCTGTCTCATTTGGCACACCCAGGTAAGTGACAAGAGACTATAATGTTAACAGGATCTTCCCCAACCTTTAACAGTCCTCTGGTGGAGCTCATTAAGAGAAACTTGCTTAGGGGAGGCTTGCTTGTTCTGATTAGGCACTGAATCAAGAGAGTTGTGATGCCTTCTGACTCTAAGGTATATATATATATACTCTGAGTTGGTATTTTGCTTTGGGAGCTCCCTTATGGAAAGGATCTTGAGATTCCCTGGTCGAGATTCTGAGTGGCCCTATCAGAGCTCCCACCTGCACAGATGTAAAGGCTCTCTCAATCCAGGGATGTATGTAAAGTGCATAATTGATTCAGGCAGTCAGAGCCCTGTCTCTGTCTTTATTCTCTGCTTGTATTTTCTCTGAAGTTCAGGGTGCTGACTTTTCTCCTGAACCAGTGAATGTAATTTAAGATTGTTGACCCCTTAAACAGCTAGCTTTCCTAAGCAGATCTAAGAACCTGTGCTAGCAGCTGCTTGGGGATGCCAGTGTGGTTGCTGCTACAGAGATATTCCATCATTGCTCTTCTTCCACCATCAAGAACATGTGGGATCAGCCTTGAGTGAGCAAATGACAGAGGAAAGGCCCACTGGCCACAGGTTACAGCTGCCTGGCCAAGGAAGTGTCCTTTCCTGGGCCCCAGGTCTGCCAGTAATCCATGTCACCCCCAGGAGTACCCAATTCAGACAGAGCATAAAGAAAAGCAGCAGCTGTACCAAGAACAAAGACAGAGGACCTTAAAGTCAGAATCCCTCATCTTTTACTGCCATGGGTACATTTAAATTATGGGTCTGTTTTCACATTTGTAATATGGAGCTGGGCAACTTCTGAGGAAATGTCGAGTTCACAATCTACACACTTTTGGTGATTCTTTGATCCAAAAGGTAACAGATAAATAATAATGTAGAAAACAGTGTATTATACAAAACCAATTAGTAGAGATTCTGGACCTCCAGACTGGCCTGGGGTTAAATCCTGGCTGTGCCACAATGGGACCTTAAGCTAAAGTTACACACACTGGATCTCAATGTCTGCCCTCACATATAAAGTGAGGGAGTTGGAACAGACCTCAAAGATCTACTCCAGCCCTACACTTATCATTCTATGACTTCCACCCAGGACAATCAATCCAAGATTTCCCTGCACATTTAACACTGATGCTAGTAGCTCTTATTATCTTGATGACAGAGTGGCTAGAGCACTAGCCCAGGAGTCTGAAGACCTGAATTCAAATCTTGATTCATATACTTACTAGCTGTGACCGCAGGCAGGTCACTTCACCTGTGTGCTCAGCTCCCTTAACTGCCAAATGACGGTAAGAGCATCTGCCTCCCAGGACTGTCATTTGATCAGATTAGATACCTGTAAAGCCATCAATACAGTGCAGGTGCTCACATAAATGCAACTATACCCTCCCTTATAGATCAATGTCCTAAATAAGTCCATTTATTCTGTAAAATAGATTGCTAAACCACTTTTTACAGGACAACGGTTCTAAGGCAAGCTTCAAAAAAGTGAAGGAAGATGACTGTCTACAAGAACAATCAGACAGGGAGGTATAGGTAGTTACTGCATTTCTCAACCCAACTGTAAGCTGAGATGGTTACAATTCTGTATTCTCAAGTCATTCATTTACAGGCATAACTTCTAAAACAAACCATATCAAGCTTATAAACACTTGTGGGAAAATTCTAACTTTCATAGCAGCTACCATTACTCAAAGACCACTAAAAATCTGAAGTTCGATAAAGGTCAGATTATGGCATTTGTCAAGTCAACCATTTATAAATATGTAATTCAGCTGTTCAAGGATCCAATTTCATCGGCTGAGTAAACTGCTGAGCTACTGGAGACCATGACCCGCTACAACATGAGGCTTCATGAAGAGGGGCTGTGGTCACTCTCTAAAGCGAAGCTGGTCCTTGGAGGACATCATTCCTTCCACTAGGCCCAACCCTGAAGTCTTCCCAGCTTGACGGATCTGTCAGAACTGGAGCTCCACTGTTATCACCTGCAGAACCCAGGGCCCCACCTACCACCACCACCCAGGGCCCCAAGGAGACACTAGAGGTGAGTGTGATTGATAGCATCAATAAATAACTGAACCCCAGATAGTAAGGATTCTTTTTTTTAAAGAACTGTTTATTTACTGGACCTGGGTCAAATTAGACACATCCAATTTTTAATTTACATTGGTGAATTTAAATTTTGAAGTGTTTTTACGCGCAATAAAATTGGCATTCAACAGTTACACTAAGGTGAAAAAACTCTCACCTTATTAATAAACTGCTGCAAGTATTTTGCCCAAAGTCAAAAAACTTTTTACTCTGAACATGAAAACCTGTAACAAATTTTAAATTAATAGTACAAAACTCGTTACTTGTATTTTTCCCCCTTGCAAAGATCAAAAAAAGTACAAGTAACTAATATACATCAGTCACAACATAATCCTTGATCAGCCCCACACCATAAACAGATGCTTCAATTTCCAACCCATCATCAGAGACCAAGAAAAAGTCATTTTCATACAAAACAAAATTCACATGTGCCTAAAATGAAAGACAAGGAGAAGGGAAAAAAAAGAACCCTAGTACTGAGAATTATGCTCAGTCCTCTTTAGCTAGACAGTGGCTCAAAATGCCACTGTTTCCGATCAAATAAATGGTGGCTGTAAAACACTGCAATAACATCCAAGAGCAAACTTTAACCCTTTGGCATCAGGAATCCAGATTTTCCCAATTTAGATTAACATACACCTTTTAAGTGCCAACACAGAAGTGAGGGAAAGAGCTGGACACGCCAGCTAAAAAAGACTAATTCACTACCAGTTGCTGAAAATAGCCTCAGGCCTTGGTTTGCCACATCAGAAGTGACAGGCAGAAACCAAAACTGCTTGGTTAGTCACTTGTTCTATACTTTAATACAGATGGCTGAGCCCCAGGGTCTAACCTCAAGAACATTCCCATTTTGGGGGGGGAGAATAGTTTGTGGGCTTATCAAATAAAAACTACCCTAAATGAAATACAAGTACCCAGTTACGATGGCATGTGCCACAAGGTCAATGGTTGTCCGTTATTAGCCGGACAATTTTTAATGATTTAATCTGTTGTTCCTTAGAACTTCACAGAACTGATTTTTTTTTTTTTGCTGCAGGTTTAGAGATCCAAAGACATGTACAATCATTTTTAGTAAAAGACTGTATTTGCCTTAGTAATGTGTTATGCACAAACTGTATTTCAATGTGAAAACCAAAGAAAAACAGGACAAACAAAAGTGACTAGATCACAGTTCATTTATGGTGTTGGAGCTCTGGAATGCCCTGTGTGTTGGAGGCAGATTTCAAATGAGAAGTTATGCCAATTAAGTGTCAAAGTTGTCAGGACAGCCTTGCCAAGGTGGTGTGTTTTCAAAACCTAGTCGTGAGGAAAAAAGAGAAGCAATGAGTGTATAGTTCAGAAAACAAAAGCTTAGAAACTATGTGACATTGTTGTGACCGAGATGTTTGGTAAACAGTGAACTGGGAGTTTGGGACCATCAGGAAAAGCTTTCTCAGACAACCCTCCGGACTTCAAAAAATCTCTTCAGGTAGTAGATCTGTCCCAATGTCATGGCAACTAATACGAGAGCTTCAAAGAAGGACCAGAGGACCACTCTGCTGTTTGTGTTGTCATTAACTGTTTGGGAGCAAAAGAGAACAAGAATCATTGAATTTTTAAGAAGAGGTATCACCAATGGTCCTGATTTTTATAGCCAACAATAATATACTAGAAAAGGACCAAGAAAAACATGTATTTTTGTGTTATTCTTCCAGACACTTTCAATAAACTTAATTGGATAGACCCTTAGACTGTTAAGAGGGATCATCTTCATTTTACAGAAAAGGAAACTGAGACTCAGAGGGAGATGGTGAGGCATGAAAAAGCCTATTCTAAAGCCACAAACTCTGATAGTCAAAATGATGCTGGAAACAGAGACAGGTAGATGTGCCCACATGACTGCTGCACTGGAGGGCAAGAATTAATCACCAGAGTTCCTACAGGCTTGGAGAGTAGTGTCCAGTGAGCAACCAAGGAGGTACCACTACAACTGACCCTCCCAACAACTCTGTGAGACAGGTAGAACACATTTCTTTTCTCGGATCAACTGAATTTTCATCGATCTCATTTCTTAGAGGACGCCTGGCTAGACAGCAAGATGGGGTGACAATCCTCATAAGACAGGGAACACATTATGTTTTCCAGGTTCTGCCAACTCCAATCTCAGAGAAAGGTACCTCTGCCCAGTCAGTGCTCAGAAGGATCTTTTCTATGGGAAAATTTATGTAAGTCTGACTCCAGGAAAACCACTTTACCTCTCACTGGCCCCATCACCCTCCTCTAAGTCACCCAGCCAATCCTGGCTGGTCCTTATCCTCTTGCCACACTGAATTTCAAAAGTAGGTGGTATCCTAAAAATTCTAAGTTGATTGCTACAAACTGAATAAATTTTCCCACAGGAAAGAGAAGGTGCCAACCTCCTCCCTGAGAGGTCTCTCTGGTCCAGACAAAAAGACAACCATTCTTTTTAAGGTGCTGCATTTCTAAACTGAGGAACAGCTGTACTTTCCTTGGCTTTTCCTTTTTAAGCACAGTTTTTGGTGTTTTGTTTTCAAACATACAAAGCTATGCAATGTATTATGTGTTTTAAAAGCCTCTTTATCAGTGCTGTCAGAAGCTGAATGCTTTGTCCTGCTTAATAATAGTGGACACTTGCACGTACCCAGCGCACGCACCCTGTGCTTACTACTCAGCACTTTGGGGGTTCTTCAGACTATTCTGGCTGAGTGACTCACCTGGATTTATGACATTTTCGGGTGAACAAGAACTCCTCAGTAACCAAATGGCTTAGCCCAGTGCTCTGTAGCCACAGGCACAAAAATATTACCCAGATGCCATAACTTTTCCATGGGAGGTGAAGATGACAGATGAAAAGACATTCAAGCTGCTGAAATCCAAGGAACTACTAGACACCTGTCCCCTGCTCCGGCCCCACAAATGAGGGCAGGCTCGCCACAGTAACTGCTTCCACTTACTTGCTCTGTGTATTCTCTCCCGGACTTCCATGTATTCCTGTTCATGCTTTACTGCTGTCATGGCCACGGCAAGCTCATTAATCATCTCTTCCAGCTTGTTCTGATGAGCTAGTGCAAGAAGGGTGGAAAGAACAGTAAGGACAAACTCCTTTTTGACAGCATGAAAGAATGGGGGCTTACAAAATTAGAAAAATACTCCTCCTGAAAAGGCCAGGAAAGCCACACAACTTCAAGAACATTTTGAACCATTCTACATCTCATCTTGGAAAAGGGCTAAACTTTCCTGAGGATGACTTAATTTTCACAATATGTCCTAAAGCAGACATTCAGACGAAAGAAATCTCTTTGAACCAGTGGAAGGGAATCATATTATAAAATGCTTACCAACAGAAGATTTTCATAACTGATTTCTTCCTTTGATTTTGTTGATTTGTTTTTAAATGGATGTTAGAGACCAACAAAAGAAGGCAAAGAAAAGGAAAAGGATTTAATGGGGAGGGTAAAAACCCTAATATTATGGAATCCAAGTAAATCTTAACTTTTTTGGCAATTGCTTTTTAACCAAAGGTTAAAAAAAATACTTAAGATCCCAGAATATACTATCAGTATGTTTTTACAACATTTAAGTTAAATACCCTCCATACCTTAAAAGTTTCAGTATCAACTTGTAAGCAACAGAAACAGAGCATTTAAAGTTAAGAGGCTACCTCTAATCAGAGCAAAAAATTACACTAGGGACCATCCAGAGAAGACTAAAGATGCCCCTCACATTCCTCTATAATATTCAAAGTAGCAATTTTAATATAGTGGATAATAACCAATACTTAAATACAGAGACAGGTTTTGGGGGATATAAAGGTTTTCAGCCAAGTACACCTTTGATCAAGAATGAACACAGGGTATATGTATTAACATCAGTTCTGAAAGGAAAAAACTACTTGCTTCCAGGTAGTGCGATTATATGACAACAACCAGTAAAGGTAAAAACAAACAATGCTTTTAAAAATGCGCATTTTGGGGGAATCTCTGCATAGAAATGTAAGATCCAACAGGATAGAGCTTGGATACCCAATCCCTCTAACAGGCTAGGAAAGAAAATAGATAATAAATGTGTTGTTAGAGGGGCAGATGCCAGCCACATAATAATGGTGGAGCTGGACTATAAATCAGACCCTTCTCGAAGGCTTTGCTCAAAGAGTCCAGTGCACTACATGGAACCTTTAAGGGGAAGGCTTGATTTGGCAGCTACCATTCATTGCCATTAACAAGCAAAAGCAAGGGTTTTAGCTCGTATGTTAAAGGATTATTTCACATGTTCATTATGTTCACATTCATCAGCCAACATATCCAAACTACTCATACAGGGCCATCTCCCAGCAAGATGGAGAGGAAAGACAAAGACTTTCAAACCCATACCTCTCACTGGAGATTAGATAGTCCTGCAACATGAAAATAAACTTCTGAAGAGCGACAATCTCTTGTAGACAGTCTGCTATGTCTGACAAATACAATCACTCAAATAATACTGACCTTCAAGAGATCCAAATGAGACATTTCACCCTTGTCATGGTGTCTTGCTACTCCTACTGATTGCTCCATAACAGAGCAAAGGTTACCATGCTAATACTTTGAGACATGCTGAAAAAACACCAGCTTATGCCTATGGTTACATATACATGCACAGTAATCTTCCATCAGAATGGGAGCCTTAATTGCCAACAGACTACTGGTTTCTGACCCCCATCTAATGGTACTAGGACCACTCTGGGTCTCATTTATGTGGGCAGCTCATTAGTGATAACTGATAATGGTTAGAGTAGATTTTTGCCACTGAACCAAAACACAGTTATAGAAGGGGCTCTATATGATGTATAAAGACATTTCAAACACCTGGGCTTTTATTTCTTAATTCACCCAGGCCTCAAAGTAAAAGGGGAAAAATTTTAATCATGTTAGAGCAAGCCCATAAAACTTCATACACATCCTATCTTCATTAAAACAGTAAGTCAAACTTCAATCAGGTCGTAAACTTAACTGGTTTATATTTACTTATTACTCCCTTGTTAATCTTAAAGAAACAAAATAAAACACTAAAAAATGATGAATGATTTATGTTCCAAATAATATAATTTAAAACAAATTCAAAGATACATGACCATATCAGTTAACAAAAAAAAAATCTCCCTACAAAATAATACTTAGATCTAATCATGTATAAGGTCTTGTTTTGTTTTTTAATTTAAAGGAAAAAAAGGAAGGGAAAAACATTCTCATGCCAACAAACTGAGGTTAGAAAAAAAGAGAAGCACAAATTAGACATTAGTCAATGAATGTATGCAAAAGACAGGAGGCTAATGAGCTGTCAAAAAGCAATCCACGTACCATCCCAGGTATCTCCTCCACCTAAAGAAAAGTGGAAGAGATAAACACAGGCGCCCAAAAAAGAGCTGCAGATAAACTAGGCATTTATACAATGGCAAACAAAAAGGTCAGACCAGTATTAGCACAGTAATGGAAGAACAAATAATCCAAGAAGTACCCTACATGGTGATAACAACAAAAACTGATTACATGGAACTGACCAGAAAAAAATACTGGCTTTCAAAAAGCAAATTCTCTGTGAGGGGGAGAGGGGAGAGCATAAGATTTAATAATTAAGTGATTAATATAATTTCTGCTACTCCAATTAGGGGTGTTGAAAAGAATGTCAAAGGAGACTTAACCAAGATTTTTATTCAGATGGGCAGAAAGGTTTGCTAAGTTAAGTCCAACTCTCCCCCAAACAAAGGAGCATCATGTAAACATTCTCTTTCAAGGGTTCTCCGCACCTTCTGTTTCCATGTCTTGGCCCTTTGGAGCTTCTCCAATATCAATAGTGAACATCACTATCTTGGGAGTCATGGTGGACATTCTGTTGCTAAAACAAAACTTGTAAGTTCCATCCATGTGAGCTGCAAAAGTGTATTTCCCACTGGACTCTCTGTCTCCTTTATAGATTCCTTTATTATCAGGTCCTGTAATCTGGAGTGGGAAAGAAACAAAACAATATGTCCTGAAACAAGTTTCAAATTCATAAATCATCTAAGTAATAATAGTCTGACTGGTGGGAAACCTAGTAAGAAAGCAGAACACACAAGACAACATGTGCCCTGCTATCATCTCCCAAAGTAAATCATGGGATCCCAGAGAGTTGGAAGGGACATTGGATAAAATCCAATCCAACCCCCTAATTTTACAGAGGAGCAAACTGAGGCCCAGAGAAAAAGTGAGCTGCCCAAGGTCACAACATCAGTAAGTAGCAGAATGGGACCTAAGGGTTCCTGAATACAAAATCCAATATTCTTTCTCCTCCACCACACTCTAAAGGAGTACCATGAGCTAACAAGATCATGCCCTGGAGCCCAAATGACTTGCTCCTCTCTGGGATGCAGATTCATTACCTGCAAAATGAAGCATTCTTAAATAAATATGTAATAAATCAATTCTAAGGTCCCTTCCACCTCTAAATCTAGGATTTCACAGCTGTTTCCTCAACCAGATTGTCTACCCCACTGAGACCCAGTTCTTATACCTTCTTGCATCACCAATTCACTTCAATATGCATTTATTAAAGATGTAAGGGGCACTGGATAGAACAACAAAACAGAAAAGATTCACAGCTCTCAAGAAGCTGACATTCTACTGGGGAGATAAAGTGTACAGCAGACAAGAAAATACAAAATAATTTGGGAGGAAGAAAAAACTTAATAACTAGAAAATCAAGAAAAGATTTCTGTAAGATGCAGCAACTGAGACACAACTTGAAGCTAAGGGGCCACAAGCCTGTACAAACCTTCTGAGGTGGGAGATGAAACAGATCAGGGAAGGCTAATTTGGCTGGAACAGGGACAAAAGGGTAGAAATGCATATTAAGCCTGAAAAGGCAAGGTGAAGCCAGACTGTGAAGAACCTGAAATGCCACACTGAGGAGTTTACATTTTAACCTCGAGGCAAAAGGGAGCCAAGAAAGATTCTTGAGCAGGAGTAACTCAAACCTGACTTTTAGGAAGATAATTTTAGCAGTTGTATGGAGTGGTAAAGGGAGCTAGGTGGCACAGCGCACAGAGAGCTGGGTCTGGAGTCAAGAAGACCCAAGTTCAAATCCAGCCTCAGATACTCTTTAGCTGTGTGAACCTGGGTGAGTCACTTCACCTCTGCCTGCCTCAGTTTCCTCATCTAATGGGGACAATAATAGCCCCTACCTCCCAGGCTTGTCTCAAGGATCAAATGAGCTAACATTTGTAAAGCACAGAGCCTGGCACTTAGTAGGTGATATAAAAATGCTCACTGCTATTATTATTAACAGATGGGCAAGAAGGGAGACTGAAGTGGAGAGGTCTGGAGAGAAGGGCCCTAACAAACACAACAGGGATTTAACGTCTTACTACTAATACCAAAAACAAAACTCAAGGAAACTTTTTTAAGAACAAGGTAAAGGAAGATTATAGTCAGTTATACACAGCTGACGGCTGTCGGTATAGTCACTAACTTAAAAGAGTAAGTAAATTCATCATTTTTCAGTTGCCTTAAGGCACTTAAGTTTAAAGACAGTTTAAACTGTGAAAACAGAGTGCCCCAAGCAGGAACAATTTCTAGATTTTTGTGGACTAGGTCTCACTGTTTGATGTTCCTGTTTTGGTGACCACAGACAGAGTAACTTTCCATTCTCGTTACTTGTGATCATTTATGACCCTTCAGTGTTAAATTAGAACTCTTAAACACATTTTTAAGATGAGAAACTAATCTTTTTATTTTAAAAGCACAAGTTTTTTGGAAACCATGTCTTTATTTATTCCTTCGGCAGCTTTGCTGTAGCATGGTCTCTTAAGGTACTTGGAGCAGATTAGTAGCAGACCGGGGGCCTTTCCATCAGGCCCCGGCCTTCCGACCTCCCCCACAGAGCAGCTGTCCCCCCGGCTACCATCCAGCCTGGCCCAGCACGGTCCTGGCACGGGCTCCCAGCACATGGCTGCTGCAAAAAGCTCGGCGTCGGGTTACAGTGTCCGGGGTCACTGGGCAGGGCCCCTCACAGAATCACAGCGGGCAGGCCCTGGGGGTCTAGGCTGACCCCCGGACTGAGGCTGGGGAAAGTGCAGTGACTTCCACAAGGTCACAAAGACGATTGGGTCTGTGTTCGGCCCTTCCAAGGACCCTGGCCTTGGAATGCAAAGGAGCCCAGGGAGAGAAACGACGAGGGCCTGGGGATGGGAAGTGGGGAGCAAGCCTCTGCCACACACGCCCCCCAACTTTAAACAGGACCTCAGCCGCGAGCAGGGAGACGAACGTGAAAGGGGGTGAGAAGAGAAGTGGAGAGGAAGAAGAGAAAGCGAGAGAAGAAAAAAGAGAAAAGGGAGGAGACGAAAAGAGGAATAGAGGAGCCCGAGGGAGAAGACGGACGAAAGAGGAGAGGAAGGAGGAAAGGGACCAACCGAAAGTGACGGGAAAAGGCCCGACACGACCGGCCACACCTGGGCATCCCCTGGCCGCCTTAGCTGGGGCCTGAGCCACCCCACGCTCCGGTGAGGTCGGGCCTGCTGGCACATTACCCCTAACAGGTGGGGAAACTGATGTTCCAAAAGGAGACTTCCGGGGGGGAAGTCACCCAGCCAAGTCGGAGACACCCCACTCCCCGGCCCCCAACGCCCCCGGCCCCTTCCTCGGCGCGCGCTCCCGCCCGCGGGCGCGCGCACCGCCCTGCCCCTCCCCCGCCCCGCCCCGCGCGCGCGCACCTCCACGTCAATGTCCAGGAAACCGCCCTCGGCCACCTCGAAGATGAGGCCCATCTTGGTGCCCGAGGTGACCCGCTCGAAGAAGCACTCCTCCGCGTGCGCGTCGATGCTAACGAAGTAGCCCGAGGCCGTGGCCAGAAGCGCGGCCAGCAGGGTCAGCACCTCCGGGAGCGTCACCATGGCGTGCGAGTGGGCACGGGGCCTGGCGGGGGACGGGGACTAAGGCCGGGACTGCGGCCTCCTCAGCCGCCGTCGCCGCCGCCTCCTCGCCAGCCTC
>JAQQSV010001582.1:27068-54235 GCA_028646515.1 Pseudochirops corinnae
GGAGGGGGGGAGGGAGGAGGGGGGGAGGGAGGAGGGGGGGAGGGAGGAGGGGGGGAGGGAGGAGGGGGGGAGGGCGGGGCCCAGATGGCCCTCGACGGCCACCGTGCGGCCGTTACGTGGCAGTGGCACCGGCCCGCCAATCGGCGTCTCCCGCATCAGTGCCCCCTCCCGCCCGGGTTGGCAGCAACCGGAAGAGGCGGAGGCTGGCGAGGAGGCGGCGGCGACGGCGGCTGAGGAGGCCGCAGTCCCGGCCTTAGTCCCCGTCCCCCGCCAGGCCCCGTGCCCACTCGCACGCCATGGTGACGCTCCCGGAGGTGCTGACCCTGCTGGCCGCGCTTCTGGCCACGGCCTCGGGCTACTTCGTTAGCATCGACGCGCACGCGGAGGAGTGCTTCTTCGAGCGGGTCACCTCGGGCACCAAGATGGGCCTCATCTTCGAGGTGGCCGAGGGCGGTTTCCTGGACATTGACGTGGAGGTGCGCGCGCGCGGGGCGGGGCGGGGGAGGGGCAGGGCGGTGCGCGCGCCCGCGGGCGGGAGCGCGCGCCGAGGAAGGGGCCGGGGGCGTTGGGGGCCGGGGAGTGGGGTGTCTCCGACTTGGCTGGGTGACTTCCCCCCCGGAAGTCTCCTTTTGGAACATCAGTTTCCCCACCTGTTAGGGGTAATGTGCCAGCAGGCCCGACCTCACCGGAGCGTGGGGTGGCTCAGGCCCCAGCTAAGGCGGCCAGGGGATGCCCAGGTGTGGCCGGTCGTGTCGGGCCTTTTCCCGTCACTTTCGGTTGGTCCCTTTCCTCCTTCCTCTCCTCTTTCGTCCGTCTTCTCCCTCGGGCTCCTCTATTCCTCTTTTCGTCTCCTCCCTTTTCTCTTTTTTCTTCTCTCGCTTTCTCTTCTTCCTCTCCACTTCTCTTCTCACCCCCTTTCACGTTCGTCTCCCTGCTCGCGGCTGAGGTCCTGTTTAAAGTTGGGGGGCGTGTGTGGCAGAGGCTTGCTCCCCACTTCCCATCCCCAGGCCCTCGTCGTTTCTCTCCCTGGGCTCCTTTGCATTCCAAGGCCAGGGTCCTTGGAAGGGCCGAACACAGACCCAATCGTCTTTGTGACCTTGTGGAAGTCACTGCACTTTCCCCAGCCTCAGTCCGGGGGTCAGCCTAGACCCCCAGGGCCTGCCCGCTGTGATTCTGTGAGGGGCCCTGCCCAGTGACCCCGGACACTGTAACCCGACGCCGAGCTTTTTGCAGCAGCCATGTGCTGGGAGCCCGTGCCAGGACCGTGCTGGGCCAGGCTGGATGGTAGCCGGGGGGACAGCTGCTCTGTGGGGGAGGTCGGAAGGCCGGGGCCTGATGGAAAGGCCCCCGGTCTGCTACTAATCTGCTCCAAGTACCTTAAGAGACCATGCTACAGCAAAGCTGCCGAAGGAATAAATAAAGACATGGTTTCCAAAAAACTTGTGCTTTTAAAATAAAAAGATTAGTTTCTCATCTTAAAAATGTGTTTAAGAGTTCTAATTTAACACTGAAGGGTCATAAATGATCACAAGTAACGAGAATGGAAAGTTACTCTGTCTGTGGTCACCAAAACAGGAACATCAAACAGTGAGACCTAGTCCACAAAAATCTAGAAATTGTTCCTGCTTGGGGCACTCTGTTTTCACAGTTTAAACTGTCTTTAAACTTAAGTGCCTTAAGGCAACTGAAAAATGATGAATTTACTTACTCTTTTAAGTTAGTGACTATACCGACAGCCGTCAGCTGTGTATAACTGACTATAATCTTCCTTTACCTTGTTCTTAAAAAAGTTTCCTTGAGTTTTGTTTTTGGTATTAGTAGTAAGACGTTAAATCCCTGTTGTGTTTGTTAGGGCCCTTCTCTCCAGACCTCTCCACTTCAGTCTCCCTTCTTGCCCATCTGTTAATAATAATAGCAGTGAGCATTTTTATATCACCTACTAAGTGCCAGGCTCTGTGCTTTACAAATGTTAGCTCATTTGATCCTTGAGACAAGCCTGGGAGGTAGGGGCTATTATTGTCCCCATTAGATGAGGAAACTGAGGCAGGCAGAGGTGAAGTGACTCACCCAGGTTCACACAGCTAAAGAGTATCTGAGGCTGGATTTGAACTTGGGTCTTCTTGACTCCAGACCCAGCTCTCTGTGCGCTGTGCCACCTAGCTCCCTTTACCACTCCATACAACTGCTAAAATTATCTTCCTAAAAGTCAGGTTTGAGTTACTCCTGCTCAAGAATCTTTCTTGGCTCCCTTTTGCCTCGAGGTTAAAATGTAAACTCCTCAGTGTGGCATTTCAGGTTCTTCACAGTCTGGCTTCACCTTGCCTTTTCAGGCTTAATATGCATTTCTACCCTTTTGTCCCTGTTCCAGCCAAATTAGCCTTCCCTGATCTGTTTCATCTCCCACCTCAGAAGGTTTGTACAGGCTTGTGGCCCCTTAGCTTCAAGTTGTGTCTCAGTTGCTGCATCTTACAGAAATCTTTTCTTGATTTTCTAGTTATTAAGTTTTTTCTTCCTCCCAAATTATTTTGTATTTTCTTGTCTGCTGTACACTTTATCTCCCCAGTAGAATGTCAGCTTCTTGAGAGCTGTGAATCTTTTCTGTTTTGTTGTTCTATCCAGTGCCCCTTACATCTTTAATAAATGCATATTGAAGTGAATTGGTGATGCAAGAAGGTATAAGAACTGGGTCTCAGTGGGGTAGACAATCTGGTTGAGGAAACAGCTGTGAAATCCTAGATTTAGAGGTGGAAGGGACCTTAGAATTGATTTATTACATATTTATTTAAGAATGCTTCATTTTGCAGGTAATGAATCTGCATCCCAGAGAGGAGCAAGTCATTTGGGCTCCAGGGCATGATCTTGTTAGCTCATGGTACTCCTTTAGAGTGTGGTGGAGGAGAAAGAATATTGGATTTTGTATTCAGGAACCCTTAGGTCCCATTCTGCTACTTACTGATGTTGTGACCTTGGGCAGCTCACTTTTTCTCTGGGCCTCAGTTTGCTCCTCTGTAAAATTAGGGGGTTGGATTGGATTTTATCCAATGTCCCTTCCAACTCTCTGGGATCCCATGATTTACTTTGGGAGATGATAGCAGGGCACATGTTGTCTTGTGTGTTCTGCTTTCTTACTAGGTTTCCCACCAGTCAGACTATTATTACTTAGATGATTTATGAATTTGAAACTTGTTTCAGGACATATTGTTTTGTTTCTTTCCCACTCCAGATTACAGGACCTGATAATAAAGGAATCTATAAAGGAGACAGAGAGTCCAGTGGGAAATACACTTTTGCAGCTCACATGGATGGAACTTACAAGTTTTGTTTTAGCAACAGAATGTCCACCATGACTCCCAAGATAGTGATGTTCACTATTGATATTGGAGAAGCTCCAAAGGGCCAAGACATGGAAACAGAAGGTGCGGAGAACCCTTGAAAGAGAATGTTTACATGATGCTCCTTTGTTTGGGGGAGAGTTGGACTTAACTTAGCAAACCTTTCTGCCCATCTGAATAAAAATCTTGGTTAAGTCTCCTTTGACATTCTTTTCAACACCCCTAATTGGAGTAGCAGAAATTATATTAATCACTTAATTATTAAATCTTATGCTCTCCCCTCTCCCCCTCACAGAGAATTTGCTTTTTGAAAGCCAGTATTTTTTTCTGGTCAGTTCCATGTAATCAGTTTTTGTTGTTATCACCATGTAGGGTACTTCTTGGATTATTTGTTCTTCCATTACTGTGCTAATACTGGTCTGACCTTTTTGTTTGCCATTGTATAAATGCCTAGTTTATCTGCAGCTCTTTTTTGGGCGCCTGTGTTTATCTCTTCCACTTTTCTTTAGGTGGAGGAGATACCTGGGATGGTACGTGGATTGCTTTTTGACAGCTCATTAGCCTCCTGTCTTTTGCATACATTCATTGACTAATGTCTAATTTGTGCTTCTCTTTTTTTCTAACCTCAGTTTGTTGGCATGAGAATGTTTTTCCCTTCCTTTTTTTCCTTTAAATTAAAAAACAAAACAAGACCTTATACATGATTAGATCTAAGTATTATTTTGTAGGGAGATTTTTTTTTTGTTAACTGATATGGTCATGTATCTTTGAATTTGTTTTAAATTATATTATTTGGAACATAAATCATTCATCATTTTTTAGTGTTTTATTTTGTTTCTTTAAGATTAACAAGGGAGTAATAAGTAAATATAAACCAGTTAAGTTTACGACCTGATTGAAGTTTGACTTACTGTTTTAATGAAGATAGGATGTGTATGAAGTTTTATGGGCTTGCTCTAACATGATTAAAATTTTTCCCCTTTTACTTTGAGGCCTGGGTGAATTAAGAAATAAAAGCCCAGGTGTTTGAAATGTCTTTATACATCATATAGAGCCCCTTCTATAACTGTGTTTTGGTTCAGTGGCAAAAATCTACTCTAACCATTATCAGTTATCACTAATGAGCTGCCCACATAAATGAGACCCAGAGTGGTCCTAGTACCATTAGATGGGGGTCAGAAACCAGTAGTCTGTTGGCAATTAAGGCTCCCATTCTGATGGAAGATTACTGTGCATGTATATGTAACCATAGGCATAAGCTGGTGTTTTTTCAGCATGTCTCAAAGTATTAGCATGGTAACCTTTGCTCTGTTATGGAGCAATCAGTAGGAGTAGCAAGACACCATGACAAGGGTGAAATGTCTCATTTGGATCTCTTGAAGGTCAGTATTATTTGAGTGATTGTATTTGTCAGACATAGCAGACTGTCTACAAGAGATTGTCGCTCTTCAGAAGTTTATTTTCATGTTGCAGGACTATCTAATCTCCAGTGAGAGGTATGGGTTTGAAAGTCTTTGTCTTTCCTCTCCATCTTGCTGGGAGATGGCCCTGTATGAGTAGTTTGGATATGTTGGCTGATGAATGTGAACATAATGAACATGTGAAATAATCCTTTAACATACGAGCTAAAACCCTTGCTTTTGCTTGTTAATGGCAATGAATGGTAGCTGCCAAATCAAGCCTTCCCCTTAAAGGTTCCATGTAGTGCACTGGACTCTTTGAGCAAAGCCTTCGAGAAGGGTCTGATTTATAGTCCAGCTCCACCATTATTATGTGGCTGGCATCTGCCCCTCTAACAACACATTTATTATCTATTTTCTTTCCTAGCCTGTTAGAGGGATTGGGTATCCAAGCTCTATCCTGTTGGATCTTACATTTCTATGCAGAGATTCCCCCAAAATGCGCATTTTTAAAAGCATTGTTTGTTTTTACCTTTACTGGTTGTTGTCATATAATCGCACTACCTGGAAGCAAGTAGTTTTTTCCTTTCAGAACTGATGTTAATACATATACCCTGTGTTCATTCTTGATCAAAGGTGTACTTGGCTGAAAACCTTTATATCCCCCAAAACCTGTCTCTGTATTTAAGTATTGGTTATTATCCACTATATTAAAATTGCTACTTTGAATATTATAGAGGAATGTGAGGGGCATCTTTAGTCTTCTCTGGATGGTCCCTAGTGTAATTTTTTGCTCTGATTAGAGGTAGCCTCTTAACTTTAAATGCTCTGTTTCTGTTGCTTACAAGTTGATACTGAAACTTTTAAGGTATGGAGGGTATTTAACTTAAATGTTGTAAAAACATACTGATAGTATATTCTGGGATCTTAAGTATTTTTTTTAACCTTTGGTTAAAAAGCAATTGCCAAAAAAGTTAAGATTTACTTGGATTCCATAATATTAGGGTTTTTACCCTCCCCATTAAATCCTTTTCCTTTTCTTTGCCTTCTTTTGTTGGTCTCTAACATCCATTTAAAAACAAATCAACAAAATCAAAGGAAGAAATCAGTTATGAAAATCTTCTGTTGGTAAGCATTTTATAATATGATTCCCTTCCACTGGTTCAAAGAGATTTCTTTCGTCTGAATGTCTGCTTTAGGACATATTGTGAAAATTAAGTCATCCTCAGGAAAGTTTAGCCCTTTTCCAAGATGAGATGTAGAATGGTTCAAAATGTTCTTGAAGTTGTGTGGCTTTCCTGGCCTTTTCAGGAGGAGTATTTTTCTAATTTTGTAAGCCCCCATTCTTTCATGCTGTCAAAAAGGAGTTTGTCCTTACTGTTCTTTCCACCCTTCTTGCACTAGCTCATCAGAACAAGCTGGAAGAGATGATTAATGAGCTTGCCGTGGCCATGACAGCAGTAAAGCATGAACAGGAATACATGGAAGTCCGGGAGAGAATACACAGAGCAAGTAAGTGGAAGCAGTTACTGTGGCGAGCCTGCCCTCATTTGTGGGGCCGGAGCAGGGGACAGGTGTCTAGTAGTTCCTTGGATTTCAGCAGCTTGAATGTCTTTTCATCTGTCATCTTCACCTCCCATGGAAAAGTTATGGCATCTGGGTAATATTTTTGTGCCTGTGGCTACAGAGCACTGGGCTAAGCCATTTGGTTACTGAGGAGTTCTTGTTCACCCGAAAATGTCATAAATCCAGGTGAGTCACTCAGCCAGAATAGTCTGAAGAACCCCCAAAGTGCTGAGTAGTAAGCACAGGGTGCGTGCGCTGGGTACGTGCAAGTGTCCACTATTATTAAGCAGGACAAAGCATTCAGCTTCTGACAGCACTGATAAAGAGGCTTTTAAAACACATAATACATTGCATAGCTTTGTATGTTTGAAAACAAAACACCAAAAACTGTGCTTAAAAAGGAAAAGCCAAGGAAAGTACAGCTGTTCCTCAGTTTAGAAATGCAGCACCTTAAAAAGAATGGTTGTCTTTTTGTCTGGACCAGAGAGACCTCTCAGGGAGGAGGTTGGCACCTTCTCTTTCCTGTGGGAAAATTTATTCAGTTTGTAGCAATCAACTTAGAATTTTTAGGATACCACCTACTTTTGAAATTCAGTGTGGCAAGAGGATAAGGACCAGCCAGGATTGGCTGGGTGACTTAGAGGAGGGTGATGGGGCCAGTGAGAGGTAAAGTGGTTTTCCTGGAGTCAGACTTACATAAATTTTCCCATAGAAAAGATCCTTCTGAGCACTGACTGGGCAGAGGTACCTTTCTCTGAGATTGGAGTTGGCAGAACCTGGAAAACATAATGTGTTCCCTGTCTTATGAGGATTGTCACCCCATCTTGCTGTCTAGCCAGGCGTCCTCTAAGAAATGAGATCGATGAAAATTCAGTTGATCCGAGAAAAGAAATGTGTTCTACCTGTCTCACAGAGTTGTTGGGAGGGTCAGTTGTAGTGGTACCTCCTTGGTTGCTCACTGGACACTACTCTCCAAGCCTGTAGGAACTCTGGTGATTAATTCTTGCCCTCCAGTGCAGCAGTCATGTGGGCACATCTACCTGTCTCTGTTTCCAGCATCATTTTGACTATCAGAGTTTGTGGCTTTAGAATAGGCTTTTTCATGCCTCACCATCTCCCTCTGAGTCTCAGTTTCCTTTTCTGTAAAATGAAGATGATCCCTCTTAACAGTCTAAGGGTCTATCCAATTAAGTTTATTGAAAGTGTCTGGAAGAATAACACAAAAATACATGTTTTTCTTGGTCCTTTTCTAGTATATTATTGTTGGCTATAAAAATCAGGACCATTGGTGATACCTCTTCTTAAAAATTCAATGATTCTTGTTCTCTTTTGCTCCCAAACAGTTAATGACAACACAAACAGCAGAGTGGTCCTCTGGTCCTTCTTTGAAGCTCTCGTATTAGTTGCCATGACATTGGGACAGATCTACTACCTGAAGAGATTTTTTGAAGTCCGGAGGGTTGTCTGAGAAAGCTTTTCCTGATGGTCCCAAACTCCCAGTTCACTGTTTACCAAACATCTCGGTCACAACAATGTCACATAGTTTCTAAGCTTTTGTTTTCTGAACTATACACTCATTGCTTCTCTTTTTTCCTCACGACTAGGTTTTGAAAACACACCACCTTGGCAAGGCTGTCCTGACAACTTTGACACTTAATTGGCATAACTTCTCATTTGAAATCTGCCTCCAACACACAGGGCATTCCAGAGCTCCAACACCATAAATGAACTGTGATCTAGTCACTTTTGTTTGTCCTGTTTTTCTTTGGTTTTCACATTGAAATACAGTTTGTGCATAACACATTACTAAGGCAAATACAGTCTTTTACTAAAAATGATTGTACATGTCTTTGGATCTCTAAACCTGCAGCAAAAAAAAAAAAATCAGTTCTGTGAAGTTCTAAGGAACAACAGATTAAATCATTAAAAATTGTCCGGCTAATAACGGACAACCATTGACCTTGTGGCACATGCCATCGTAACTGGGTACTTGTATTTCATTTAGGGTAGTTTTTATTTGATAAGCCCACAAACTATTCTCCCCCCCCAAAATGGGAATGTTCTTGAGGTTAGACCCTGGGGCTCAGCCATCTGTATTAAAGTATAGAACAAGTGACTAACCAAGCAGTTTTGGTTTCTGCCTGTCACTTCTGATGTGGCAAACCAAGGCCTGAGGCTATTTTCAGCAACTGGTAGTGAATTAGTCTTTTTTAGCTGGCGTGTCCAGCTCTTTCCCTCACTTCTGTGTTGGCACTTAAAAGGTGTATGTTAATCTAAATTGGGAAAATCTGGATTCCTGATGCCAAAGGGTTAAAGTTTGCTCTTGGATGTTATTGCAGTGTTTTACAGCCACCATTTATTTGATCGGAAACAGTGGCATTTTGAGCCACTGTCTAGCTAAAGAGGACTGAGCATAATTCTCAGTACTAGGGTTCTTTTTTTTCCCTTCTCCTTGTCTTTCATTTTAGGCACATGTGAATTTTGTTTTGTATGAAAATGACTTTTTCTTGGTCTCTGATGATGGGTTGGAAATTGAAGCATCTGTTTATGGTGTGGGGCTGATCAAGGATTATGTTGTGACTGATGTATATTAGTTACTTGTACTTTTTTTGATCTTTGCAAGGGGGAAAAATACAAGTAACGAGTTTTGTACTATTAATTTAAAATTTGTTACAGGTTTTCATGTTCAGAGTAAAAAGTTTTTTGACTTTGGGCAAAATACTTGCAGCAGTTTATTAATAAGGTGAGAGTTTTTTCACCTTAGTGTAACTGTTGAATGCCAATTTTATTGCGCGTAAAAACACTTCAAAATTTAAATTCACCAATGTAAATTAAAAATTGGATGTGTCTAATTTGACCCAGGTCCAGTAAATAAACAGTTCTTTAAAAAAAAGAATCCTTACTATCTGGGGTTCAGTTATTTATTGATGCTATCAATCACACTCACCTCTAGTGTCTCCTTGGGGCCCTGGGTGGTGGTGGTAGGTGGGGCCCTGGGTTCTGCAGGTGATAACAGTGGAGCTCCAGTTCTGACAGATCCGTCAAGCTGGGAAGACTTCAGGGTTGGGCCTAGTGGAAGGAATGATGTCCTCCAAGGACCAGCTTCGCTTTAGAGAGTGACCACAGCCCCTCTTCATGAAGCCTCATGTTGTAGCGGGTCATGGTCTCCAGTAGCTCAGCAGTTTACTCAGCCGATGAAATTGGATCCTTGAACAGCTGAATTACATATTTATAAATGGTTGACTTGACAAATGCCATAATCTGACCTTTATCGAACTTCAGATTTTTAGTGGTCTTTGAGTAATGGTAGCTGCTATGAAAGTTAGAATTTTCCCACAAGTGTTTATAAGCTTGATATGGTTTGTTTTAGAAGTTATGCCTGTAAATGAATGACTTGAGAATACAGAATTGTAACCATCTCAGCTTACAGTTGGGTTGAGAAATGCAGTAACTACCTATACCTCCCTGTCTGATTGTTCTTGTAGACAGTCATCTTCCTTCACTTTTTTGAAGCTTGCCTTAGAACCGTTGTCCTGTAAAAAGTGGTTTAGCAATCTATTTTACAGAATAAATGGACTTATTTAGGACATTGATCTATAAGGGAGGGTATAGTTGCATTTATGTGAGCACCTGCACTGTATTGATGGCTTTACAGGTATCTAATCTGATCAAATGACAGTCCTGGGAGGCAGATGCTCTTACCGTCATTTGGCAGTTAAGGGAGCTGAGCACACAGGTGAAGTGACCTGCCTGCGGTCACAGCTAGTAAGTATATGAATCAAGATTTGAATTCAGGTCTTCAGACTCCTGGGCTAGTGCTCTAGCCACTCTGTCATCAAGATAATAAGAGCTACTAGCATCAGTGTTAAATGTGCAGGGAAATCTTGGATTGATTGTCCTGGGTGGAAGTCATAGAATGATAAGTGTAGGGCTGGAGTAGATCTTTGAGGTCTGTTCCAACTCCCTCACTTTATATGTGAGGGCAGACATTGAGATCCAGTGTGTGTAACTTTAGCTTAAGGTCCCATTGTGGCACAGCCAGGATTTAACCCCAGGCCAGTCTGGAGGTCCAGAATCTCTACTAATTGGTTTTGTATAATACACTGTTTTCTACATTATTATTTATCTGTTACCTTTTGGATCAAAGAATCACCAAAAGTGTGTAGATTGTGAACTCGACATTTCCTCAGAAGTTGCCCAGCTCCATATTACAAATGTGAAAACAGACCCATAATTTAAATGTACCCATGGCAGTAAAAGATGAGGGATTCTGACTTTAAGGTCCTCTGTCTTTGTTCTTGGTACAGCTGCTGCTTTTCTTTATGCTCTGTCTGAATTGGGTACTCCTGGGGGTGACATGGATTACTGGCAGACCTGGGGCCCAGGAAAGGACACTTCCTTGGCCAGGCAGCTGTAACCTGTGGCCAGTGGGCCTTTCCTCTGTCATTTGCTCACTCAAGGCTGATCCCACATGTTCTTGATGGTGGAAGAAGAGCAATGATGGAATATCTCTGTAGCAGCAACCACACTGGCATCCCCAAGCAGCTGCTAGCACAGGTTCTTAGATCTGCTTAGGAAAGCTAGCTGTTTAAGGGGTCAACAATCTTAAATTACATTCACTGGTTCAGGAGAAAAGTCAGCACCCTGAACTTCAGAGAAAATACAAGCAGAGAATAAAGACAGAGACAGGGCTCTGACTGCCTGAATCAATTATGCACTTTACATACATCCCTGGATTGAGAGAGCCTTTACATCTGTGCAGGTGGGAGCTCTGATAGGGCCACTCAGAATCTCGACCAGGGAATCTCAAGATCCTTTCCATAAGGGAGCTCCCAAAGCAAAATACCAACTCAGAGTATATATATATATACCTTAGAGTCAGAAGGCATCACAACTCTCTTGATTCAGTGCCTAATCAGAACAAGCAAGCCTCCCCTAAGCAAGTTTCTCTTAATGAGCTCCACCAGAGGACTGTTAAAGGTTGGGGAAGATCCTGTTAACATTATAGTCTCTTGTCACTTACCTGGGTGTGCCAAATGAGACAGCTGCAGAAGCAGTCAGGGACATGGATCCTAGGGGCCTAGACTATACAGCTGAGCTATGCTGGCCCCTCTGACTCCCTTTTGACAAAGTGCTTTCTTAGAGCAGTCCTTACTAGTAAGCAGTGCCAGAGTTATCACTCCCCATTTCATAGATGAGAAAGCAAGTTTTGACAAGTGGTCACTTGCTTGGGAGATCACCCACACCTGTTTGCAGAAGCAGGCAAGGTCGTCATGTAATCCACAGTCTTCCTTTACTGATGAAGGACACAATCCCAGAAGGAGAAAAAAGATCAAGTGGATTGCCAGCTGAGACTGAACCACATGTGTGAGTGGGCAGAGGATGGTGAAAGTTTAGGCTGAGGGGTTAGGGAGCCACTGGAGTAGTTTGGGTGAGGTGTGGGGAGGGGGTGAGGAGGTCCAGACTTGCATTTGGGAAAATCACTGAGAGCTGAGTAGGATGGATGCTGGGGAAGAGCCTGGAGACAAGCAGATCTAGCCAGCGCTAGCACATGAGTCGATGAGGGTATGCATAGGTATCAGAGCAGAGAGAGGGGTGTTTTTGAGAGATGTTACAAGGGCAAGAGTGGCCTCAGCAGCACATTGGATATGGGGGTGAGAGTGAGGGGACAAGGATTACATCCAGGTTTTGATCCTGGGAGACTGGGAGGATGGCAGTGCCCTTAGCAGTAATAAGGAAGTTTGGAAGGGGGGAGTTTGGGGGAAAGATGGTAAATTCTGTTTTGGGACAGACAGATAGAGCTAAAGATGTCTACCGATAATAGAAAGTTGGAGAATCATCAGCATAGGAATAATCATTGAATCAGTTAAAGGCGTTAATGAGTTCAAGTGCCTGGTAGGACACCCACGGTCAGTGGGTGTGGCCTGAATAAGGATCCCAGATGGAGTGGTCTGGTAGGTAGGAGAACCAGGAAAGGGTGGTGAGACAAATACTTAGAAGGGGCTTATTGTCAGAGGTCACCAAGTAGGATTGAGAAAACGTCTGCCATTGGGTTTGGCAGCTAAAATCATTAGTAACTGGCAGCAGTTTCAGGGGAATGATGAGGTCAAGCCGTACTGCAAGGAGTTAAGAGTGAGATGAGACAGTGGAGCCACCAGTTGTAGCCTTGCTTCTTCACGGAGTTCATCTGCGAAGGGCAGCAGAGGTCGTAGTGGGGATCGGTAGTTCAAGTGAGGGTTTCTTGATGAGAGGGGAGAAGTGGGCGTTTGTTGGCAGCAGGGAAGCGGCCAGTAGACAGAGATTGAAGATAGTGAGAGAGATTGAGGCTCGTCGAAAGGCCGGCGGTGAGTGTGAGCAGGCTGCGCTTCCTGGTAAACCAGGAATAATAAGGAAATTGGAGTGATCTAAGCCACCAAAGATGTATGAAAGAAATGGATGGGCTGGTCTCAGAGTAAGAGAGAGGTTGAATCCTGTGCCTGTGTTCCATTGGAAGGAACCCCAAAGTATCCGGGGAGCCCCACCCTAACCCTTACACTTGGGTGGACTTAGTGGCGAGGATGGGTAGAGTCGCCCAGGAGTAGCCGGTGAGCTGGCTGCGATCTGCATCTGCATGGATGGTTAGATTACCTACATCTACGAGATCACAGATACCTTTGGAGCAAAGCAAAAATTTCCTGTCTTGGAGGGGAATTGGGCTGCTTGGGAGGCAGGTTTCCCCCCTCATTGGAGATCTTCAAGCCAAGTGAAGAACGTGTTGGTCCGGTTAAACCCGGAGTCCTTGCAATGTGGAGAATCTGCAAAGCGCTGTCTTGTCGAAGGTCTCAGGTTGGAAGCCACGGACCCAGGTCCTCTAGCTCTTTCGCCTACTCCCTCCCTTCCCCAGAATGTTTCCATTTTGGCCCCGCTTAATGAGTGCTTTGTGGAATTGAATCTTGGTCCTAACCTGTGACTTTTTAGCAGCAGAGAAAACGCTCGTCTGCTGATGGGCAGCTTAGTTTTGCACAATAAACCTGGAGCTCAGAGACGTTAATAATAACGTGGCTAAGCGCTTTCCGTGTTAACTCATGGGCTCCTCAGGCGTCGGGGAGGCAGGGCTGCTACGGACCCCGTTTTACCGGGAAGGAAGGTTACATGAGGCTGAGGTTAAACGACCTTAGGCAGCGCACACAACAAATCTGCATCAGAAGCTGGACTTGAACTCGCCCTGCAGGCGGTTTTCTACCCCTGCGGAATTCAGGGGACAGAATTAAGTCCCTAAAGTAACTTCCCGATTACGTCCACGAACTAGGGGGATGTCTTTTTTGGTTGGATGCTACTAGTACGCGAGCCCGGGAAGCCCCGACCTGAGCCGCCACTGGGGGCAGCCGAGGCTGGGGGCGGGGCACACCTCAGACCTCCCTCCGCCCCAGCCAGCTCGCGAAGCCCGCAGCTGGCACTGGAAACTCTGCGCAGGCGCGCAACGTCAATCCGGCCCGGAACCTTCGGTCTCGGTGCGCCGCGCTCCGCGGGGCCGTTCGGAAGCGCACTCTCCGGAAGCGGATGTGGGCCGCGGCCGACTGAGGGGAAGAGCGGGTCTCCTACTTCGTCTTCCCGGGGGGCGGCTGCGGTGGGACCGGGATGGAGCAGGTGACGGAAGGCTCCTGGGAGACCTTGCCCGTGCCGCTGCACCCGCGGGTGCTGGCCGCCCTCCGCGAGCTCGGTTTTCACCGCATGACGCCGGTGCAGGTCGGTGGGGCCGGGCGAGAGAAGGGAAGGGGGCGTCGAGCACCGCTGCATGCCCGGGGATCCGTGCCCGGGGTGCCCCCTCCGCGGAGACCTCGGGCCGCGCCGAGCTGAAGCGCCCGGGGAGCGGGCGGCTTGGAGGCCCCGGGCCGGGCTGGGGCGCTTGGGGAGTCAGGAGCTCGGGGACGCCCAGGGGCTCGGTAGCTTCAGTGTCCCTGCCCCACGCCGTGCAGCCTTCGCCCGTAAAGCGCACGTGGTGCGGCTTCGTGGGTCATCTTACTCTGGGCCTCAGTTTCCCTATCTGTCAAATCCGGCCTTCGGACTCGTTTAGCGTGGTTCCTCAGTGACATAGATGAAGTCCGAGCTGCCGAAGGGTGGGAAGAGCTGAGGGGGAGGAGGGCCGAAGCCCGGGAATCTGGGGGGCAGGGTGGGGGACAGACGCTCCTTTGGTGCCTGCCATATGCATGTTACCCACCTACGCGTGCCTCCGGGGATCAAGCCTTTGAGGAGAATCCAGAGAGAAACCCGGAGAGGAGAGTCTTGGACAGCCAGTCACCAGGGGGTCCCCAAGGTCCCTTCAGCTCTTACCGTCTGGGCCCCCGTCTGTCCTCATGTTAGGTCCCGGAGGAGAGGTCACACAGCTGGCTAATGATCCTCATTTAACCCAGCGCCCTCATTTGACAGATTTTACATTTTACAAGCAGGTCCAGAAAATCGAAGTGATCTTGTGTGCCCCCCCAACCCCTCCTCCTTTGCTTGTCTCCTTAGTTAACCATGTGAGCAGGGCTGGGATCCCCAGCCAGCCAGCCCCTCCAGAAAAGCCGGCCACAGGGGCATCCCCAGCTCCATCATGACCAAGTTTCTTTGGGAGAAACAGCCTGGTGCCTGACCATAGTGAGTGCTCCTTCCCCACTGAGTGATAATGACTCTGGATTGGAAGTGAGGTGATCTGAGCACCCTTGGCCTCTCTTGTCAGATCTCTCTACCAGCTTGGTTTTCCTCCTTTTTAAAGTGAAGTAGGATGAGGTGTTCTCTAAATATACCTTTCCACCTCTAAGGTGGTTAACTGTTTTAATGGTCTCTTTCTTCTTTTTCTCTAGTCTGCAACCATCCCTCTCTTTATGAAAAACAAAGATGTAGTTGCGGAAGCTGTGAGTATGCTCTGAAACCACTGCTCGTTGTTACGCAGACTTTTTATAATAGGGAAAAGACCTTTGACTAAAGAAACCCAAACCTCTTTGTTCTGTACGTAGGTCACAGGTAGCGGCAAAACCCTGGCCTTTGTCATTCCCATCCTGCAGATTCTGCTAAGAAGGGAAGAAAAGTTAAAAAAAATGCAGGTAAAATGATGCTTGTATCATTGGTCACCATCATTCCTTAGCTTAGATGCTGTCATTCCTGTTGCAGGTATGTTGTGTCCTCACATAGCCCTCAGCTTGGTTCTTCTCTAACGTACTCTATTTTTTGTGTGTCTTCTCTGTGTGTGTCCTGGGTGTCTCTACTGGACTTTGAATTCTGCATGTGCAGCCAGCATTGTGTTATGCACTCCAAGGCTTAGTAAATCACATTGAATTAAATTGTACTGAAAATTGGAAGCCTAAAAATAATAATAAATGGAACAATATGAATCATAGCAGCCATTTGGAGCATAATATGTGTGATCTTTGTGAGTTCCCCCATTATGGCAGTTTCCCTTAGCATGAATTTTGACTGATATATGAGAAGAGTTGATGCTGAGAATTGGTGATGTAGTTGAGAGCAATATAGGAAGACCTGGCCTGGACTCTCACTGGCTGTGTGACCCTGGGTGAATCACTTAACCTCCAGTTGCTCATCTGTAAAATGGACATGAGCCAAGCTGTGGCCTCATCCCACAGGGTTGTTATGACAGTCAGGTCGGGGAACATGCATTAAGTGTTTTACAACTTCAGAATGCCACAGACCTGTCAGTTATTATTAATTCCGTGTTGTCTAGTGTGTGAAGCTTTTCCTGCTTTGTAGGTTGGAGCCATCATCATCACACCCACAAGAGAGCTTGCCATCCAGATCAATGAAGTGCTGCTACATTTTTCTAAGCATTTCCCACAATTTAGGTACATCACATTTACACTTTTAATTAAGCCAGATTCTTATTTTGCCCAATTTACTGAGGGTCTTGTTTCTTCTTTTAGCCAGATTCTTTTAATTGGGGGTAGGAACCCAGGAGAAGATATTGAGAGGTTCAAAGAACAAGGGTGAGTTGGTCTTATTTATCCTTTTTTTCAGTTCATAAACCTGCACATAGGAGTTGCTGCTGCCTCATTTGATGAAGGAGACCTCAGTGCTCCTTCTGCTGTGGCCAGTTTGCCTCTTCCCTAGTCTCTTTCCATCTTAGGGATTTTATTCCCGGACAAATTTCCCCATTGAGTTTTTATTTTGCCACCTTTCTATAAGGCCCTGAAGATAAGTCTGTCTCAGGATTGTGAAGATGAAAAGGGAGAACTTGAATTCCTTTTCCCATCTGTCCTCTTCCCACTTTCTCCCCCTTCACTGTCCCACCATGTTTTTGGCGCAGATTTACCCTTTTGGCATACTTTGTTTGAAAATGAATCTTAGACCTATTGTTCTTTTTAACTGGGCCTTAGATGCAAGTTTGGGCATATGAAGTTCTTTGAATCTGCTTATACTGATGAATGCTACAGAAATCAAGAAAGGGCCTCATTTATTTTTCTTTCCAAAGTGGGAACATCATAGTTGCCACTCCAGGCCGCTTGGAAGACATGTTTAGGAGAAAGGCTGAAGGGTTGGATTTGGCAAATTGTGTGAAGTCCCTTGACGTCCTGGTGCTAGATGAAGCAGACCGCCTTCTGGACATGGGGTTTGAAGCAAGGTACTTTGGGCAGAGCCACTTTGGATTAGCCATTTTTTTCTCTTGAGTTTTGGCTAAGTCCTCTGGTCATTTTAAAACAACATCAGGACTAAGGTTCTTGGGATTGCTTGATGCTTTGTATCCTGTGAAATTTTGGTCTCAACTCTTTCTTTGTCGCCTTGGATTGAATTTTTAAATTTTTCTTAAAGCATCTGTCACTCTTTCAGAAGTCTTACTGCTTCATTGTGTTGTTCTGGGTGCTTCCTTTTTTGTCTCTGTTACCAGTATAAACACCATTCTGGAATTTTTGCCAAAGCAGAGGAGAACAGGCCTCTTCTCTGCCACTCAGACTCAAGAACTTGAGAACCTGGTAAGGGCCGGGCTTCGGAATCCGGTCCGCATTTCAGTGAAAGAGAAAGGGGTGGCAGCCACCAGCACCCAGAAGACTCCCAGCCGCCTGCAGAACTACTACATGGTGAGGAGCTGCCAGGCTTTGTCAAGGGCCTCCTTGGCTTTTCTTAGAAAGTTTCTGGGAACTCATCCATGATGGACGAGACTCGTTGTGGTATTGGTGTATTGTGCCCTGGAGCATGAGATCTGCAGCTAGGGGCCTGTAGTTATTGTGTAGACAGTTTTGCTGAAGGACTGAAAGAGCCTAATGACTTTTTGCAGCAGATGATGTTTTCTTTCACTCATTCAGCCAGTATTTCCTTGTTGTGTGCCTACTGGGTGCAGGCTATACCTGAGGCTGCTTCTGGATGAAGTCCCTGCCCTGGTATATTTAAGTGCTCACTTAAAGCAAAACTAGAAACCTCCACACATTCTCGCGGGAAAGGCCTGACTTCTCGTCTGTAGTCTGTCAAGGAAACTTTGAGTGACATTTTGTATCCTATGCTTGGCAGCTTAATATTATTTTGAATATGGGTCTGGCCTCTGGGGATAGCAAGTTTCCCTTCCCATAAGCTTCTGTTTCCTAGCTAGACAGCGGAAAGGTTTTTGGGAAATTGGATCTCTAGGTCAGAAAGATGATGGTCTTCCTGGCAAATGTTTAATTTAGATCCTGCAGCTCCCTCTGTTGGCCTTCTTTGGAGATGCATGCCCACAGCTCTGCTTTTTAATCATTCCTTCTCGTTTGTTCACCAAATATCCTGAGTTACCATTTTAGTGGAGACGGTAGAGCCAGAAGAGGGGATGTGATAGAGCATTTCAGATTTTTCTCCCATCCCTTCAACCTCAGAGTGTTCCATATTCCCATCTGTCTTCCAGTATTTGAAGGCCTGTTGTACAAAGGGGTAACATTTGTTTTCCTTGACCCCAGTTGGGAATGACGTTTCTTTGAGGTAAATGAAAATTTGTTGTAAGGAGAAACTTTCTCTGAATCAGAGCTCTCTAAAAATCTCTAGGGTTATGAGTCACCCTAGAGGGGTGTGGGTGGGTGGGTTGGGGTTTGGGGGAAGGTGATTCTTGGTCAGGGATGAGGTAGCTGATGTAGTCTGTGGGGTCCCTTTCAGAATGTGCCGAGGTCCTGTAATTCTGTTATGTACTGTGAACAGAAATTTCACACCTTTTTTTTTGGAGAACTTATTAAAATCTTGGTGCAGTTACACCTGGACCCTGGAGGATGTATTTGAAGTTCTTGATGCCCCTTCCCATGCTATGATCCTGTGCTTTAATTTCACTTTGACCCACAGTGGTAGCCAGGAGTCTATGCTACTAGGGAAATGGCTGATTATCATTCTAGTCAAAATATCTAGTGAATGGGTGAATTAACCCTTCAAACCTGTATGCTAGGACTGAAAAATACAATGGACAGCATGTTCTAAAAGTGAACTTGCATGTTATAGCTTCTGAAGCTTTATAAAGCCTTTTCCTCATACTAGCCCTGTGAAGTAGGGGGTGCAGGGACTGTGATCCTCACTCTACAGGTAAAGACATTGAGGCTCAGGGAGGAGAAAGGGTCTACCCAAGCAGCGTTGGTGCTGTTTGTCCTTTGGTGGCCTGACTCCACAGCTGAGACTCTGTCTGCTGTGCCTTGTTCAGAGGTGTTCTTTGAGTTTTTCACTTTTCATACCTTTTAGTTTTCACTTCTTTGCTATTGTGCAGGTATGCAGAGCAGATGAGAAATTTAATCAACTTGTGCATTTTCTCCGAAATCATAAGCAAGAGAAACACCTGGTGTTCTTCAGGTACAGTTCTTGGGCTCCCTTGGGATTGGGGAGAGGACATACAGTGATCCAGCTCTCCGTACAGGATGAGTGGATAGGTGTCTCCAGGCCTCTAGTCTCCTTGGATTATCTCCACAGTAGTATTGGCCCTGGTTTCAGAATGGAAGCCAGGAACATGTTTGTGCAGGTTTTGTCTTTATTCTCTTGGCTCAGTCCCAGCTGTGGTTAAAAAAAGCGTGTTGTACACATTTCTTATCACTTGTCATCTCATCACCAAAGTGCATTCTTTTCCGGAGGTTGAGAACAGCGGCTGTATTAGGAGAACCTCATAGTTAATTTAACTTCTGTAAGTGGGGTAAGGGCAACTAGGTGGTATAATGGAGTCAGGAAAACTCTTCTTCCTGAGTTCAAATCTGACCTCAGACACTTCCTAGATATGTGACCCTGGGTGAATCACTTAACCCTGTCTACCTTAGTTTTCTCATCTGTAAAATGAGCTGGAGAAGGAAATGGCAAACCACCCTTGTATCTCTGTCAAGGAAACCCCAGGTGGGGTCATGAAGAGTCAGATAGGACTGAAAATGACCAAACAACAACATGAAGGAGTTATTTAGGTAGAGGAAGTAAAAAAACAAACCAGACATAGAATTGGGCCTTATGGTAGAGTAAGAAAGGCACCTGATTGGGAGACATTGATTTTAGTCCCTGGCTTTGCCAACGTGTTGGCCACATGAACTTAAGGCAGGGGTGGGGAACCTGTGGCCCTGAGACCACATGTAGCCCTCTAGGTTCTCAAGTGCAGCCCTTTGACTGAATCCAAACTTCACAGAAGCTGCAGGTTCCCCACCCCTGTTTTAAGGGAATCACTTAACATCTCTGGGCCTTGGTTTCCTCATCAGTAAAATGAAAATGTTAATATGTTGGTGAGAAAATCAGTGATAGAATGTGGGAAAGTGAGTTGAAAACTAAACTGTGTGCATATAGAAGGTATTATTTTGATGATGGTGAGGTGACATTTTAGTTTAGGCAGCCGTCCATTTGGAGGTCAGAAACTTTGACTAGGAGACGTTATGATTCCCCTGCATACAGATTTTGGTTGTGGAGACCAGAACCTTAGTGTTTTAACTCATATAAAACATAATTGTCATCAAAGGACTTTACCCCTTGACCCAAGAGGCCAAGTTCTGCAGATTGGTGTTGGGGACTTATATTTGCCACTCTTTCATCATTAGGAAGAATCTTTTAATACTTAGGTAGTTCCTCTGTTATTTATTTTGAAAATTTTAAGTTTGAAAAATGGTAATTGGGAGTAGGTTTATTTCTTGGTATCTTGTGTTATTTCAAAGACTCTGGGAGCACAGATTGTGTCGATATTTTAGGTGTTTTTTTTTTTTGATCCCCACAGTACCTGTGCCTGTGTGGAATATTATGGGAAGGCTCTAGAGGCCCTGATTAAGAATGTAAAAATAATGTGCATTCATGGGAAGATGAAATATAAACGCAATAAGATATTCATGGAGTTTCGCAAACTGCAAAGGTAGGTTTGCTTCTTCAAGATTTCTCTCCCCGGGGCAGGAAAGCTACAGAACATTGAAGTCAGTCAGGGTGGAACAAGAACGTTGTGTTACAAGGTCCTGCTCATCGCTGTTGGATGGCCAGCTTCTTCCAGCTGAATGCTCTCACTGGCTGCCCACAGGGCAGCTCTTATGTATTGGCAGCTTGGACACTGAAAAATAGTTGACATTTTGGCTTGAGGGTACTGCCACATATTGGATAGCACTTTTTAATTTGAGGAAGAATAATGTCACTCCTTGTCTTTGAATGACTGGAAGAGCAGAGGCATCCAAGTTTTTTCGGGTTCAGTTGTGTGATCAGTTATCATGTGTCTGGGCTCCATGACGATTTTTTACAATTAGTATTTAATTAAGGCTTGCCACCTGGTTGTAGTCAGTTATGTGCCAAGTTGTAGGTGAGCAGTTAGGCTTCCTAATGAGGTAAGGAAAGGTTTTTGTTAAAAAAAACCTCACGTATGCTATATTTGGCCCTTCAGCGTGCATGTTGTGCAGCCACACTGTAGAGGAATGAAAACTACATTCTTCTTGTCACTTGTTTTCATATGGGAATATTGCCTTTGATCCACATTTTCAGTGGAAATTGGATATTTTAATCAAATTTTGTGCTGTTGGAGAAGTAGATTTTGTAGATACTTGAGATTTTCAGGGGAGAGGACCCCCCCCAGTGTAGAGCATCATATGCAGTTTGTATGATAGGCTCTGAAGCTACCATATATGCAGTCAGGCTTCGCTTGGGTTTAGGAAGTACAGTTATTCAGTTGCTTTTGGTCTCATCTTACAGTGTTTCCTTCCCTACATGTTCTTAACACAGAGTTTCTTGTAGAATGAATACTTTTGAATCCTCACTAAGTACTATTTAGTGAGAATGAAGCTAGTTAACGTTTAATCATAATAAATACTTTCTTTCTTCAATTTCGCAGTGGTATTTTAGTGTGCACTGATGTGATGGCCCGGGGAATAGACATTCCTGAAGTAAATTGGGTTTTGCAGTATGATCCACCTAGCAATGCAAGGTACAGCATGTTCTTTCTGATAGTGGCTGTGAAAGCAGTTTGTAAGCAAATTATTTAGTGATCATGTTGCTTTAAAAAAAAAAATTTGGTATTGCTGTGATGAGTGGTGCAGTGGTTAGAGGCCTAGCCTCAGACTTAGCCCTGGGTTCAGAGCCTGCCACCTGCACCTGCTAGCCTCACTTCTCGGGGCCTCCATGCAGCTCTGAGACTGTAAGTGCTGGACACCTGTGTGGGTCAAGGAAGTTTGTTTCTTGGGGAGTGTTCTTTTCACCACTGAATCCTGTCCCACATATGTCAAAGACCTGTTATGGTCTAGGTCATTGTTGCCATCAAAAGCCCCAATGCTAATGCCGATTGCCACTTTTCTTTAATTTAGGGAAGTGTTTTCACAGTGATTGAGCAAGCCCAGGGTCCCACAGCTAGCGTCAGGTATGTGAACCCAGGTCCTCCTGCTTCTCTTCCCAGTGCTGGGTTGCCAGAGGTTATTTACGTAGGAGAGCTAAATGGGACCTGATCTATGGAACTTCCCTTTTCACTAGTAGGAAAATGGCCTCTTACCAACTTTCCTTGTTCTCAGTAACTTTCTCAGATTGGCGCTCACAGCAGAGAAGTCAGCATTGTTTTCACCTCTCTGCTGCATGTCCTCCTTGTCCCCCAGCTTTGGCCTCCGCTCCAGTGCTGCCCACAGAAGGCGTGTTACTGCTGCAAGAGGAGCCCCAGCTTTCCTTTCATCTGACTTACCTCTATTTTGTTACCCTCCCTCAGGAGCCTCCCTTTGTAACAAAGATTTTTTTTTTAAAAGATAAAAATTGTTTAAGCAAAACCCTTGGAGGGAGGCAACCTGTTTTGGAGTGTGTAGCAGCAGAGCTTCCCTCCTTCCACCCGCATTTGTTGGTCTTTGGGACCACTATTGGCCATCATGCTCAGATGGTTTTCCCTCACATTGCTCTTATTTTCCTGGGTTCTGCTCACTGCATCTTCTCCCTCTCCTTCCCTCATAGTGCCTTTGTGCATCGCTGTGGGCGCACGGCGCGGATCGGCCATGCCGGCAGTGCACTCGTGTTCTTGCTTCCCATGGAAGAGTCCTATGTCAATTTCCTCTCCATCAACCAAAAAGTGAGTGGTCTTCTCTTCTCTAACACTCAGTGGTGTGACAGGTGGGAAGAGTTGAGGATTAGGAGTGTGAAGGCTCTGCCCTGGCTAGCTGGGGATGGCTTTGGCCACATCCCTGCATTAGCCTCTTGAGGCCTTTGGTTCTGTGAAATGAGGGAGCCCCTTTCTGCTCTGGATTTAGAGTCTTGAGAAAATGAAGCATTCAGGTGGTTATTGAGACGTCAGGCCATAGTCATTCTCTTTCATCTCATTGACATGTACAGCATACAGGATTCAGTGCTGAGCTTATGTCAGAAGGCCTGGGTTCACTCTCCCCTGACCCTTCCTAGCTGTGTGACCAAGGCACGTTCCATTACCTTGGCCTTAGTTTCCTCATTTGTAAATTGAGAGAGTTGGACTTGGTGGACTCTGAGTTCCTTCCAGTCCTGTCATGTGGGGACTATCCCGGCCTCCCCTGACCTTATGTTCCTTTGGGGAATAGGACACATGCACAGATGACTGGCGCAGTACAAAATAATGTAGCTTCCAGTACAAAAAAGCAGGGCCCCAGGTGAGGCCTGGGGCATGGGTGAAGGTCATGACAGCTTCAGGGGTCGGGCCAGGCTTTGGGAGTGGGAGGGTGACAGGCCACTTGGGTGGGCAGGGGTTTGATAGGAGAGGAAGAGAGTGGGCACAAGGTGACATTCCAACTTAGGAGGAACAGGAGCAAAGGAAGGCAAAGAAGGGAGCTTCCAGAGGCGTGGGAGTGGAGAGAACAGAGAATGTCCACAGTTCAAGAAGGGCCATTAGAACATGAAATGTCAGACCTGAGGACTGTCCCGTAGGGAACAGGAACATGAATTCTAGAGCAAGCCCCTCTCGCTCCTCTCGGAACTGGGGGCAGCATAAGGCACATTCACTAGCCAGCTAGAGCCAGTGGAAGGATTTGTTTTGCTTGATTATGCATGTTTTACAGTCCTTTGGGGATTTTTTGGGAGGGGGTAGTAAGAGGGAGAATGAAAAAAATGCTTACTAATTGAAAAAAATTTAATTCAAAAAAAGTAATGGTCCTGTGTAGTTAAAATGCAGCATAGATGAGGGGTTCGGACTAGACGACCTGTGTCCCTTTTGGCTCTAGAGTCTGTGATGGGGTAGTCTGGCTGTATCCTCCAAGTTCACTAGTGACAGCTTGGGGGAGGGTGGGTGTACTGGGGGCTCTAGAGACAGTTTACGCCCAGGATTGAAGACTATGATTTTTGCAGTGTCCCTTGCAGGAGATGAAGCCACAGAAAAACCCAGCTGACCTTCTCCCCCAGCTGAAGTCAATGGCTCTGGCAGACCGAGCAGTGTTTGAAAAGGGCATGAAAGCTTTTGTATCCTGCGTCCAGGCCTATGCAAAGCATGAGTGTAATCTCATCTTCCGATTAAAAGGTGAACTTTGGCCATTTGCTCATTTTTGCTCCTACCTCACACTTCTACCGTTTTCCCAAATATTATATTGCTGCTGTGTTGTTAGCACCCTACATATTGGCAGTGGTACTTTTAGTGTCACTAAGAAAATGGGTTTTGGGGCGGCTAGGTGGCACAGTGGATAGAGCACCAGCCCTGGAGTCAGGAGGACCTGAGTTCAAATCTGGCCTCAGACACTTGACATACTTCCTAGCTGTGTGACTTTGGGCAAGTCACTTACCCCCAATTGCCCTCCAAAAAATAAAAAATAAATTAAAAAAATAAGAAAATGGGTTTTGCGTTTCAATAGGCCACAACAATAACCACAATAGCAGCCTTTATTCAGCACTACTGTGTGTAGGACTTGGTGATTTACAAACATGATCTCATTTGATCCTCACAGCAGCCCTGGGAGGTAAGTATTATTATTGTCCCCATTTCACAATTGAGCGGGCCGGGGTGGAAGGCCAGTGATGTACCAGAGGTCCCACCGTTGGTGGTGTCCGAGGCTGGAATCGAAATCAAGTTTTCCAGACTCTAGGCCCAAGACTCTAGCCACTGCTACACCAGCTTCCTCATGAAGTAGAAAAGTCACTGACCACTGAATTTTGCTGACAAGCTGATACTCAGATTTTAGTAGTTTGTAAAAAAAAAAAGTACAAAGTATTTTAATTTCTTAAAAAACATTAAAATCTTTGTTTTCATAAAAAAACTCAGCCAACTAATTCTATCAAGGTACAAGACAAGTGTTTTTTTTTTCTGATTGTGACTGATGCTGATTTTTAAAATTTTTTAGATCTAGATTTTGCTAGTCTTGCCCGAGGTTTTGCCCTGTTACGGATGCCCAAGATGCCGGAGCTAAGGGGAAAACAGTTTTCCGATTTTGTGCCTGTTACTGTTGATACAGACACTATTGCATTTAAAGATAAAAACAGAGAGAAGCAGAGACAGAAATTTCTAGAGCAACAAAGAAAAGAAAAAAAAGAGAACGAAGGGAGAAAGAAACTTAGCAAGAACAAAGCCTGGTCCAAGCAGAAAGCCAAGAAGGAAAAGAAGAAAAAGATGATTGAAAAGAGAAAAAGAGAAGAGGTAGAGTATACAGTTTTCTTTTGGTTAAGTCACATGTAAATTCACTTTTGAATCCCTGAGTAAATACAAAGTATGCTTGTGAGTGACCTTAAAAACAGAGAAGTCATTTGGACAGATGGAGATAAAGGCTTAAAACTTTGACCACTTTTTACATTTTGGTGATTGGTTTCCAATAATTATAATTTTTGTGGTGAGAAAATATAATTTGATGAGCAAGTAATGACAATTTTTGAGGGGCATGCACGTATAATTTTTGAAAATGAAGCTTTGGGACCAATGGTAGTTTTAGAAGATGGGTGAGGAAACATACTTCCTTCACCTCAGAAAAAAGGGGGACTCTGGAGTGTTGTGGAACATCCCACTGCGGCCTGTTTTTCTTTGTTAAAAGGAAGGGTTTTGGGTGGGGGGGATGACAGGTAGTGAGACAGCATGGAAAGTGGCCACGCCATGCCAGGCAGGCAGGAGGCATCCACCAACCTTCAGAAAGCACTTGGCTCTTTGCTTCCACCATGCATTTACGTTGCGGGAAATTGAACCATCCCTGCTTCCTTCTGCTTCCAGGATTTTGATATTGAAGATGAAGACATGCAAGAGCTGCTCAACGACACAAGACTCTTGAAAAAGCTCAAAAAGGGCAAATTGAGCGAAGAAGAGTTTGAGAAGAGGTTGTTGGCACGTGGCAAACGTGAAGCCAGGCTGGAGGACTGGGGGGCCTCAGCTTTGGAAAGCGGCAGTGGCTGAGATTGCTGGCTGTGTGGTGGCTGTCGCATCAGTGGAGGGCACCATGTGTCTCAAGTTCAGAGAAGGATGTGGTGAGGTGACCCCCTACTGCGGGAGGGTGAGGGGTATGCGACACGGCTGTTCCGTCCCTGCCTTGGTGGAAGTCTTGGGCTGATAGCCTTTCCGCAGAAGCTGCTGGGCTTGCCAAAAAGAGGCCAATGTCCCCCAGGAATCTCACTCTTGCCTGCACATTCTAAGTCTGACTGAAAGGCAGAAACATTTTTGCATGTTGATATTTATTTTAAAAAGACCATTTTTTTTCTACAGCTTTCTTGGAGCTAGTTTAAGAAATAAAGGTAATAAGACACTTGATTGTCAGCACTAAGTCATAAAGTTTTCCTATAACCTTTAAAGAGGAATTTGGCTTCCTTTGTGGGTGGACGTAGCTGCTGGATTCATAGGCTGTAGGTGGGTCCTACATGAGGTAATTTTGTTTTGAAGGTGAATATTTGAAAAATCGAAAAAGTTTTTTTTTCCCCAGGGGCAATTCTTCTGGAGTACTTGCATTTAGGGAAACCCTTCATCTTGACCTGAATGGTTTCATGTGCTATTTCTTAATGTAGCAAGATTGTACATTAACAAAGCAAAGTATTGCACAGAGGGCTTTATGGCCTCCTTTTGGAGTTTCTTTACTTGTAATATGTTAAAATTTTTCAGTCCTATTTGAAAAGTTGCCAATTTTATCCAAAATAACTTTCTCAAAAGTTAGGGATTTAGGGGGCGGAGCTAAGATGGCGGAGAGTAAGCAGTGACTTGTCCAAGCTCCCCAAGAATTTCGTCCTTGGGAACTAAAAAGTAAATTTGAGCGGATTTAAGAGTGACAGAACCCATTGTGAGACAGAGAGTGACAGATTCCCAGCCCAGAAAGGTGCCTAATCAGGTTGGGGCAGGGAGAACGGAGCACACAGGAGTGGCACCAGCCGGACCTGAGAGCAGAGTGCGGCAGACTGGGAAGCCCCACCCAGCAGACTCACCCAGCTGGAGGCTTCTGCAGCCCTCTCACAGCCTAGGTGAGGACGATGGAACTGGGTAGGAGGGAACGCAGGGCCCATAGCAGGGTCAGCGGTTTTTCCTGGGGCTAGAAACCCGCGGCCTGGATTCTTGAAGCTACATGCCCAGACTTTCAGAAGTTGGGAT
>JAQQSV010001583.1:0-26967 GCA_028646515.1 Pseudochirops corinnae
AAGGGGGGATGATGGAGGGGAGGGAAGGTTGGGGGGAAGGGTTGTTAGAAGCACACACTTCTGTAAAAGGACAGGGATAAAGTAGAGAATAGAACAGGTGGGAGGCAGGATAGGAAGGAGGCAAATATAGTCAGTCTTTCACAATATATCCATTGTGGAGATATTCTGTGTAACTACACATGTAAGGCCTGTATTGAATTGCTTGTCTTTCCAGTGGGGGTGGGTGACAAGGGAGGAAGGGAAAGGATCTTGAATTTAAAGTTATAAAATCAAATGTTAAAATATATTATATATATATGTGTGTATACATATATATATATTATATTATATTATTATTTACATGCAACTGGGAAATAAGATATACAGGCACTAGTGTAGGGAGATCCATCTTGCCCTACCAGAAAGTCAGAGGGGTACTGGGGGAGGATATAGGAGAGAGCAGATTGGAGGAGTGGGTATAAAATGGGATTAGTGTTTTGAGGTGGTGGGTAGGGGAAAAACAGGGAGAAAATGTGTAACTCAAAATCTCATGGAAATGAATGATGTAAACTAAAAATAAACAAAAGTTATTTTTAAAAAACTGCTGGGAAAACTGGAAAATAGTATGACAGAAACTGGATATAGAACAATATCATACACCATTTACCAAAATAAAAGCTAAAAGGGTACATGATCTAGATATAATGCCTGAGACTGTAAGCAATCTGGGAGAGCAAGGAATAGTTTACCTGTCAGATTTATGGAGAAGGGAGGAATTTATGACCGAACAAGAGATAGAGAGCATTATGAAATGCAAAATGGATAATTTTGATTACATTAAATTGAAAAGTTTTTGTACAAATAAAATCAATGTAACCAAGATCAGGAGGGTAGTGTAAAAATGGGAAAGAAATTTTACATCCAGTGTCTCAGATAAAAGTCTCATTTCTAAAATATCTAGAGAATTGTGTCAAATTTATAAGAATACTCATCATTCACCAACTGATACATGGTCAAAGGCTTTGAAAAGGTAGTTTTCAGAGGAAAAAATTAAAGATATCCTATAAACATATGGAAAAAATGCTCTAAATCCTATTGATTAGAGAAATGCAAATCAAAACAATTTTGAGGTATCACACCTCACTGGTCAGATTGCCGAAAATGACGAAACAGGAAAATGATAAATGCTGGGGAGGATGTGGAAAAATCGCATCACTAACACATTGTTGGTGCAGCTGTGAACTGATGCAACCATTCTGGAGAGCAATTTGGAACTAAGACCAAAGGGCTGTAAAAAAGTGCATACCCTTTGTCCCAGCCATACTACTTCTAGGGCTGTATGTTAAAGAGATCATACAAGTGGGAGGAAGACCCATTTGTACAAAAACATTTATAGCAGCTCTTTTTGTGGTAGCAAAGAATTGGAAATCAAGAATTGAATGGATGTACATCAGTTGGGGAATGGCTGAAAAAATTGTGGTACATCAATGTAATGGAATACTATTGTGCTATAAGAAATGAGGAGCAGACACACTCCATAATAACCTGGAGAGATATAAATTGATGCTGAGTGAGGAGAGCAGAACTAGGAGAACTTTGTGTACAATGACAGACACATCATGTAACTACTAACTTTGATAGACTGGGCTCCTCTCAGCAATGCAAGGTTATAAGCCCATTCCAAAAGACTCATGATGGAAAAGATATCCACATCCAGAGAAAATAACTACAGAGTCTGAATGCAGATTGAAGCAAACTACATGCTCTCTCTTTTTATGTTTAGTTTTGTTTCGTTCCTTCTTTCTCCTTGTTCACTTCATTGGTTATAATTCTTCCTTACAACTTAACTAATGCTTAATGAGAAGGTATCTGTAGAGCCTATATCTGATTGCCTGTCACCATGGGGTAGGAGAGGGGAAGACAGAGAGTGGGAGAAAATTTGGAACTCAAGGGATTGTGGAACTGAATGTTGTAAACTAAAAGTAGATAAACAAATATAATAAAATATAATTTCAAAAAAGATCTGGGAGAGTTAGATATATGATAGACTTTGAGAAGGAAGGGCAGGGCAGTTTTATAACAGCTTCTGTAGGGATTCAAATAAAAAATAAAATACAGAGGGATAGAAAGACTAACTTGGTGCACTGAATTTGGATAGCGTGAATTTCCAATGTGTCCAGTAAACACGACAGTGAGAATGTGTATAGCTGCATTCAGCAGCTTATAAGAAATGGACAGGGAAAATTATGGGTTGAGGTTTGGCTAGAGGTTTGGTAATAGGACAAGAGGGCATGGCATTCAGGAACAGAGAAAAATGTAGAGTTAAAATTGCTAAGTATCAGTTAGAGATTTGAGAGACAGGAAAGAGAAATCAAAGCAGGAGTAAACATAGCAAAAGTAAAGGTTGAAGGTATTGATGTTCTAGTTGAGGTAAAGAATGGATTTAGAAGGGATATTTATGAAACCCTTTATTATGTATAAAGTTATTCTTTACAACAAACCCATAATTAGTAAATTCGAGTAAAATCTTCATTTCACCATAAGAAAACTGAGGCTCTGAGAGATTAAGTGATTCAGTTGTCCAGAGTCACCCAGTTAATAAAGGGCAAAATAACAATTCAAAGCAAACTCTAAGTCCATTTTTCTGTCTTACTTATTTCAGCTGGTAGCTGTATTAATTATTAGGCATCGATATTTCAATTTCTTTGCTAATCTCTAACTATTCCTTGATATTCTGTTTAGGATGGATGAAAAACCCTAATGGGAAAGAGAGAGTAGACTTTAATTAAGAGTTAAAAGGGTACATTTCTTAACGAAAATGTATATGGCAGAATTATTGACTCATATGTCAGCAGTCATAGTTCAGCCCACTGCCTGATGGTATTGATTGTTGAAGCTCTAACAAATAATGGAGCCATAAAAAGAAAAATCCAATTGCAAATTGCCATCATATCAGGATCCATAGATATTAAAAAGGAGACAAGTTGCCTACAGGTCATTTGAAAATAAAATCTATTTCATCAATGATTTACTGCTTTTTTACTTACCAAGCTGTTTGGGGTGTATGTGTGTGTGTGTGTGTGTGTGTGTGTGTGTGTGTGTGTGTGTGTTTTGAAGAACAGAAGCAACATTAGGTGACTGAGTTTGAATGAAACATGCACGTTTCAAGTTCAGCTGCTAATAATTTCCCTACATCAGCTATGAACAATAAAATTATGTGTAATAAAAATGACCAATTTTATAAGTATCTACTGTTATCTCCAGTCACTTAAATATTTAATATACAGTAATAAAATAATTAGTTTCAAATCTTGAAACATTAAAATTTCCATGGAAATTAAGTTGCAGGTGACCCAAAGGTCAACAGATAGATGAATGGCAATTACATATAAGCTACAGTTCATTTCCAGTGCTAACCTATAATCAAGGAGTTGTTGAAGGGATAGCATCAATAAAGATAGGAATTGTAGGTTTAATAGGAAAATGAATTACGTAATAGGGAAAAAGGAATTGGGAAAGTCATGTGTTATAAATGTTGGATGATAGATGGAAAACACTGGGCTCCAATGAAGACCTGAATAAACCCTCACTTTGATAAGACTTTCTGTGGTAGATATATGGAAAACAATAGATAAGTATCATTGGGCGAAAATATATGGATAAGTTGTGATCTTTCCTGATGAAGGGAAACCCCAACAAAGAAAATCACAGATCCTATGAAGTGCAAAATTAAACATTCTTCCTCACTCCTATTGTGTTTTTTAAAAATCTCATTTAACTTTATACTTCAACAAAGTTTTTACTGAAAACCTATACATACTTTCTCAAATGCCATACACAGTATTCCATGTATACCCATATATCTCATGTTAATTCTCATTCATTTCCTTACATAAATCTTCCATAGAGATTCTATGCAAAGTGTTGGTGGCCTTCCTCCATTTCTCTTGAAATTGCATGATTACCAGTGATACATCAGGCCATTCAAATGTGACCCTTGTTTCACAACATGCCTAGCCAACATCTTTTTCCAAGTATTTTTTCTCTGATGATATGTCCTATACTTTTTTCTGTCAGATATATCTGCGTTAGAAATACATCACAGACTAAAAATGCACACAATGCAAGCTTCTTCACTTCCCTATGCCTGACTTTTAATCTCTAATTCTTTGAAGACTGTGATATTCTCTGAATTGAAGCTATGTAGTACCATCAGAACTGCATAGATGTTTTTTTTTAGGTGGGTCATTGTTTCAAAAGAAATTTCAGTTCATGGAAAGCACTGAACATTCCCAAAGGCAACCCATGTTTTCTTTTTTTCAATTCTGAGCTCAGTTTCCTGTCCATTTATTATGTTTATCCAACATGCATTCAAGAAAAGGGCTCTATAGTTGTTCATCCTGCTGTTGATCACCATTTCTTTGAATTTAAGTGGGCTGTATTTTGGAAAGCAAACACAATCTGTTCCCAGGATACTTAAATACTTTCCAGCATGAGAGGTCTGTCATACCTTGTTCTCTACTGACATAGTTTTAGAGAACCTAGGGCCATTTCTATGGCTCAGGGTTGTAGTTAGACCTAACTTGATAGAGAGGTTTTATATATATATACATATATTTATATATATATATATATATATACATATATATATATATGTGTGTGTGTGTGTAGGTGTGTATGCATATGTATATGTATGTGTATATGTATGTATATGCATATATGTGTATATATATACATATATATATATATATATATATATATACGTGTGTGTGTGTTATTTTTTTTTAATTTTGGAAAAGGAAAGAAATATAAGTTGTATAAATTGGTAATGTCTGAAATCCCACAACTTTCCATAGCATGGTATAATAAAATGAACTGCAAAACAGGAGTCAGAACTCTAAGTTTCTACTCTGCCATATTTTCCTGATCTACAAAATGAGTTAAGCAATCAGTCAAGAAGTATTTATTCAACATTTCAGTGCTAGGCATTGGACCAAATAATTAGAATAAAAAATGTAAGCACAAGGAAAGATAGAGTCTGCAAGGATCTTGTATTTTATTTAGGCAAGATAACATAAAAGGAAGCAGAAAATGGTGGAGATTGCACAGGTAAAAAAGAGTAGGGACACAGGAGCATGATAGAAGAACAGAAAAGAATAGATGAATGATCTAGTTGCTTTCCTTATATCTCCATACTGAGAAGAGCTTTCAAATCAGAGGGAAATGCTTAAGAGACTGAGAGTACTTCAGAGATATGAGTCCTAAGACAGTGTTGGCGTGTTTTCTGAGCCATGATGAAAGAGTTCACAGTACAACCTAATGAGAAATGAATGGGAGATTAGGCCAGAAAGGAGATATCAAGGAGTGAACTAAATGATTCATAAATAAATAATACACAGAAAATTTTTTCTATAATCTTTCTCAGTCTAACCATATTAATCACACCATCAATCAATAAGCATTTATTATGCACCTACTATATGCCAGGCACAGAACTGAGTGCGATATTCAGTTATGCATATTTCATTTTAGAAAGGGCACTAACAGACTGGACTGAATCCAGAGGAGAGCAATTAGTATGGGAAGGAGATAGGAGACCATGCTGTATGTAGATAGGTGGAAGAACCCAGGATATGTTCAAGCTGAATAAGAAAAGATTTAAGATACGATCTGATAATTTCCTTTTAAGTATCTGAAAGGTTGTCATATCAAATAACAATTAAATTAATTTGCTTAACTGCAAGACATAACACCCACATTTAAAACTTATAGAACTGGAGGTCTGGAGTTCATGCCCTTCATGGACTTATTCAAAACTAGAATGAACTGCTTGGACAAGTAATAAGTTTCTCATTATTGGAAATCTTAAAAAAAAAAAGCTGGACAACTACTTAAAATTCACATTTTTTTGTTGTTCTGTCATTTTAATCATGCCCACCTTCTTATCACCCCATTTTAGCTTTCTTGGCAATAATATTGCAGTGGTTTGCCATGTCCTTCTCCAGCTCATTTTTGAGATGAGGAAACTGAGGCAAAGAAGGTTAAGTGACTTGTCCAGGGTCACATAGCTAGTAAGTATCTGAGGCCAGATTTGAACTCAGTTCTTCCTAACTTCAGGTCTCTTGCTGTATCTACTGAGCCACTGGTTTCCTCAATAATATACAATATTAGCAAAAAGAAATATGAGAACATTTGGACAGCACCTTTAAGTTTGATAAGCACTTTTTAGCTATCTCATTTTCTCCTCATAGCAATACTATGGGTCAAGATTGATGTCAGGTCTTCTTGAATGCAAGTTTAACATGCTATCTACAATACTACTTAGCTCTTTCATGATGTAAAAGCATAATGTAATGGAGATTTCTATTCAGCCATTTGTTGGATTATATGACCCTTCAGGCCAGTTTTAATTCTGAATCCTTGCTTCTACAGTCTTAATAATTCTGCATGGCCCTATAAGTATACAAAATGCGTTCCCATGCATTGCCTAATTTCATCCTCACAAAAGCTCCACCTAAATGGCTAAATGTTGGGGTGAGATTCTGCTGAAGAACATGGGGCAGAACAGGATCACTTGTGAATGTGAGGGGGTTTCCTTGGCAATGAGAAAGGCAAATTCATGGCATGAGACAGGAACAAATAGGAGACACTGGTAGAAGGCATCTGAGTAATGTGATATGAGGGAAAGGAAAGAAAGAATTCTCAGAGAATGGTCTCAATTTTTTTTTCAGTAAACTATGAGGCAAGGCTCTCTGCTGAGAAAATAGGGAAGAGGGACAGATGGGAAATCTGCAGAAACATGAAAACATTTGTAAGATTTGCTAAGGTGAGTGAGAAACCTAATTATTTAGAAAAATGTAAAGGGGGTTGCCTTGCAGCAATGAGGGACCAGGCTGATGCTATATAAAAACAAATGAAAGTTATATAAAAACCAGGCAGATCTAATCAACATGGTTTCATGATTTTTTTTCCTGTTTCATTCAACATGATTTGCATAGCAGCAAAGTAAATGGATGGTGAGAATGATACAAGACTGCGAGTTGGCATAGGAAGGCATTCAAGAGAATAATGTAATGTTGGATTAGTTTAGTAAGTGGTCATGATAGGGAAGGGAGGGGAATCTAACAAGTGTAGAATTGATGACCTGGGAAGAAACTAAGGAATTGAGGAATTTGAGATCATGGAGTGGACAAAGGAAAAGGTTAGAAGTTGTTTGGTAGAGACATGTTGGAATGGCAATAGATTGTGATCACATGGGAGAATTTAGAAGTTCAAGAATGTGGAGCTGGTGAATTTGTGTGTGATGGCAAGAACAAGATTATGACTATCTTTGCGTGTAACTGAGGTGAGATGGAAGAGTAGGTCATGGGAAGTGAGTATCTTGAAGAACTGAGTGGCTGAGGGAGCATCAATATTCATCTTGAAGTTCCCTAGTATGACAAGAATTGAAAGAATGTGAATCAGGCATGAAATTTATTGAAAAAAAAGGGGATATGCTGGAGGTCAGTGGTAAATAGTTCCCAGAATTTTAACTGAGTGATAGATATATATATTGAATAAATTTCAAAGAAAGAGGGGTTACTGACAATGATAATAAAAGGAAAACTTAGAATTGACAGGGGGAGCAATAAGCATCCAAAATCCCCTACCCTGACCAGCAACAAAATACAAATATCACTTTATGATTTTTCTTTTTTTAAGAACTTGTGAATCCAAATTTATTTCTATTCATTCATTTGTTCATTCATTCATTTATATTTTTATTTGTTATGTGCTGAAATAGTGAAGCAGAAGAAAATAGCACCTAAAGGTTTGGAGAACCACAATTCTGCATAAAAGGAAAAACAAGAGGCTGATGGTAGGTTATTATAGAAGTTGGTTCACTAATTCTAATCTTTATTGCATAACCAGAGTCACATCTCTTTATGATTCTTTCCAAAATGAGTCCATGTAATGAAAAAACAATTTGAGACCTATAATAAAAGCTGAGTCTTAACTAATCAGGCCTCCACAAATCAGAACCACAGAAACTTTCCTGGGTCCAATTCTACTATGTTATCACAGACCTCATCATCTTCACATATAAAAAGGGAGACTAAGAACTACCTTTCAAAATAACTCAAAAAAGATACTAAAAATTTTGTAATGAATCTGTATATTTTATTTAAATCTATTACCTTAATTGTTGATGAAGGACAATTAAAAAAAATGAATAGCTAAATTTGGTAGAAATAAACTCTCAAGTGCTATCAGCTGGTTAGAGGTTATCTTGGGCCATAGGATTTCTACTTCTTTTTGTCCTATGCAGTTTCTTTGAACATAGTCTCTTGTGTCTCCATAGCTAGCTGGGTACCATACCTATTATGTGTTCCATATAGATTAAAAATAAACTAGTGGAAATGAAAGACTTTGCATGCCAGTAGCAAACTCCTGAGTTTGGAAAGAGGTCATGCATCATTCCTTCATGCCCCCAAATACGAAGCATCAGAAATATATTTTCCCATCTTCAATGTAGATGAAAAACCGATGTCTCCAAAGGTTGAATTGGCACTATATCTACAGCAAAGTAAAAGATACAGCAACTGGGGAACATGGAGCATGATTTAAATCTGTCCAACAGCTGCACTTGGGCTACTTGCAGATTGCATACTTTAAAGTCCACTATCCCAAAAGAAAGTACATGTAAGAACTAGATAGCAATACTTTTAAAATTTGATTTATTTTTTTGATTGACAATAACCTGCTTCCTTTGCCTCTGTCCCTTCGAGAATGAAAGAAAAGCCAAACATTCTGATATAAACATGTATAGTCAAACAAAACATATTCTTTCATTTATCACATGCAAAAGTAAAAAGAGAAATATGTATATGTTTATGTATTTATACATATACAAAACTTGAAAATAAGTTTAAATATGATCATATATACATAAACACATATTATAAACATATTTATGTATGTATATATGCATGTCTTACATATACCCGTGTTTTTATACATTCATACTATATGCATATGTATCTGACAGAAAACAAAATAGTGTTATTAAGGCATGATCTTTAGATATGTTTTATTGATATATTTTATCTTCACATTATTGCAGTTTCTCAACTCCTCTACAATTAATTCATGTTAATGTATGAAAATGTGCAAAATCATCTGATATGGAATCCTCCAATGAAAATAGTTACCATATTTTCCTAGTTGAATATGGTAAATTTTTCTACTTGCTTATTGTCCACAACTGATGGAATTGCATATAGGTATTAAGGTCATATGCTTTTTGGTGCCTCCTTTCTTAGGTGTGCATTTCTGTACTGCTCTATTGTTCCTTTTCAAACATTGGAGATAGTTTTTAAGTGTTCAAAGTTAGGTGGATTTATGTAGACAATTTTCTCACTTCTCATTCCTTTTCTATCTAAAGTCTGTTTTTGTTTAAATTTTCAAGATTCTAGGAAAATTTGTTTTTCCAGATTTTCTTATGTATAGAAGTCCTATATTTTAAGTTATCTTTCAATAATTCACATATTTTCAGTTTTTTTTTTTTCACAGAAGTCATGTTCTTGATTAGCAGCAGAGACAAAAACAACTATTCCCTTAAATTTTTCTTTGCATTGTCTTAGAATTAATAAACCTTGTCAATGTTTTATAGAAATTTTTCTGGCCATGTTATCTGTGCCTATGTGAATCACTATGAGAAGAAAATAGTCATTCACATTAATAAGCCATAAGATAATAGGGTCATGGGATTTGGAGCTGGAAGGGACCTTAGACATTATCTAAGTCCAACCTCTTAAATTTTTACAGATTAAGAAACACAGGTCCAAAGAAAATTAATAACTTATCTACGTCATAATTATTAAGTGCCAGGGCTTGGATTTGAACCTCAGTTCTCTCACTCAAGTCAAGCATTCTTTATTCCATACAATGTTATTTGGAGAATTTCTGTGTCTTCCCAAGCGTATTTCCCCAAAAGACACTAGTTATTATCAAGTTAACAAATAGCTGCCTCTGTACACCTCAGGAGAGAGTTGCCAAAACCCATTACTTATATATGCTTCTGCTGATGTTTATTAGATGATTTGTTACCTGATGGTTCCTGTTATCACTTCCTAGAAGTCAAGCAGCTGCTTCATCTTTGTGAATCTGCATCTATAATCTCAATTGGACACTCACTACAGGATGACAATCTTTCTATTCCTTCCTAATGAATTTGCTTTCCGACTCACTCCAGCAGCTATATTTAGTATTAAAAGAAGAGATTTGGAATATTTTGGATATAATGGATGAAGTGTCTGTCCATGTAAATCAGTCTCTTCCTTTCCTTAATCAGTAATGGGTAGTCCTTCATTTTGAAATTTACATATAATACTTATGATCGTCATTGCTTTCATTTTAGCTTACTTTTTTCCCTTTCCGATTTTTTTTCACTTTTAATACTGATTTACAGCCTTGAGATATTTCAGGCTAAGTATAATACCTTCTCTTTTGTCTGCATCTGTTAATCTAAAGGAGGATTTTATACACCTTCGCAACAACACACTATTTCCTACTATTCAGTGTAATGGTGAGAAATCTGTTAGGATAAATGTGTCTGCAATTTGCTTTTTAAATAAAATGTTAAATGAGTTGGTAGAAGTATAGAACTTGTGTACTGTGGTTCAGAAGCCCCAGCCTCCTCTAGCTCTACTGTTGCTTTGGTCCATGGTGAAAGTCAGTCAGACTCCCTAAGTTTAAACTACAGAAATTATGTTATTGTATGAAGAACTGGGAATGGAGACAAGTGATTCAAAACAAGAAATCTGGTCTAAAAATTCTGAACTGCTATAATTTAAGTTGCAAGTCAGGAAGGCAGATATAACCCAAATAAAATTAAAGAGCCAAACAACAAAACAAACTATAGTCCTTGTTCCAGTGACTGATCAGAAAAGAGGGAGCTCTTCACATAACTGGAAGATTATAAATACTCCATCTCTTACATTAGCTATTACAAGCTAATAGCAGATGAATTTGAACTCATGTTTCTTAATGATTATTAAAAAGTAGTAAAGTGCCCAAGTAAGGAATACCAAACTTGGTAGGATCTAGAAAGGCAAAAAGAGACTGAAAAAAGAGAAAATAGACATAAAGAAAGGCAAAAAGCTATTGGGTTTTCAAGATGATAAGATTCGGATTCTGAGGCAGATGAAGATTATGAGAGAGAAAGGAGAAAAGAAGTCTGGGAGGTGCTTTCATTGCAATAACTGCTTTGATCATTTTCAGTCATGTCTGACTCTTCATGACCCTATTTGGGGTTTTCTTAAAGATATGGTAGAACTGTTTGCCATTCCATTCTTCAAATCATTTTTAAGATCAGGAACCTGAGGAAATCAGGTTTATGTGACTTATCCAGTTTCATATAGCCAGTAAGGGTCTGAGGCCACATTCGTACTCAAGAATATGAGTATTTCTGATTCTAGGCCTGAAACTCAATCCACTTTGCCACCTGGTGTATCAGCAATGCAGCATTCACAATGTTTACAGTAACTATAAGTATGCTGATATGGTTATTAATCACAAAATGTAACAGGCTCTCTACATAAGAAATATAGCTAGAGCATTCATTTAAATGCCAGATAACTGAGTCCCAAAACCAGAAAATCAAAGCCAACAAAGTAGTTATGAAGTTGGCACATGTAGTTAAAGTAGTAAACACCCACATTCTCAAGCCTTCAAACAGGACAGGTTACCTCAGGCAAAGATCCTCTTCTCCTCACTCATATAACTGCTCAGCGTCTAGGCAGTTTGCTCCCAGCAGCTCCAGCCCCCCGCAGTTCCTGCCCCTGGCAGTCCTCAGCAGGAGTCCTTAGCAGAGATTCTGGCTGGCTCAGAGGAAAAGGAGTTCATGCCACAACCACAGTCACTGCCTCTGCCACCGCTTCCAGTCAGTACCACATGGTACTTGGTTCCAGCGTTCTCTTGCTCCATCCCTTCTTGCTATGTCAGCAAATTCAAGGGGTGTGGAAGATCTTCAAATCCTAGTATCGTTACACCTGGATGCCCAATAATTAATTATTTAATGGAAAAAAAATCCCCAGAAAGTTTTTATTTGAAAAGGAATTGACATCTCATTCAGAGATTTCCCTGTGTATGAAGACAAAATATAATTTCAAACAGGGCCCAGAAACTCCTTGTTTACAATGATGGTACTCTAGCTCATAAAATCACATACAGCTATCACTTCCAAGACGACCAGAGACTTAAAAAACATGAACTAGGACTGAGCACAGCATTTTCAATTGAAAAAGGTATGTAACTGAGGTGACAAGATTATTGTTGGTGACATAACAGAAAAAGATGATTCCAACAAATCAGACCGAGTTTGTGTTTTGGTCTTCCCTGTAATCGCAGTAGCTTTTCATGGTTCAAAGAGGAAATAACATTCACACTCAGATATAGACATGTATCTTACCCTACAGGAAAATAAAAGAGGAAGGTGATGAAAGAGATGGGGGATGAAAAAAGGGAGCACAGATTGAGGAAGGTGGTAGTAGGTAGCAATATACTTTTAAGAATAGATAGGGTAAAAAGAGAGAGAGAGTAGGATAAACCTGAAGAAATAGAATGGAGAGGAATAAACAGTTAGCAATTATAATTGCAAAAAAGTTTACAGCAAGTTTCTCAAACAAAGGCCTCATGTCTCAAATACATAGAAATCTGAGCCAAATTTATAAAAAAAAATAGTTATTCCCCAAACGATAAATGGCCAAGAGAGATGAAGAGTTTTCAAAGAAGAAATAAAAGCTATCAACAGTCACATAAAACTGTGCTAAATCACTACTGATTAGAATAATGAAAATTAAAGAAACTCTGAGGTACTACCAAATACCCATCAAATTGGCTAATATGACCAAAAAAGGGAAGGGAGGGGAGGACAAATGCTACAGGGGATGTGGAAAAAATTGTCATACAAATGCACTGATAGTGGAATTGTGAACTCTTCCAGGAATTCTGGGGAAAGGAAAGGATCACACATGTTCAAAAGAAATATAGCAGCTGCTTTTGTGGTGATAAAGAATTAAAAACTGAGGAACTGGGCTCTGTATGAAATGGTTCTGTAATAAACAGACTATCAAATACATCCCCGGCTCTCTTTTTATTGAGCTGGTTGCTAGGCCATTCAACTGTGTTGGACACAGTAAGTGGTGCTCAGAACATTGGGGCATCAGGACAGCAGTCAAGTCTCCAGCAACCAGTCCCCCTGGAGTTCCTGGCAGGTAGCAGGGCTGCAGGAGATCCGAAGGACAATGGATTTCATTCAAGATAAGGGGAAGGCTCTAAGAAGAGCTCAGTTTTCAGTTTTCATTATTTGGAGCTCATAGAGACATTAAAATGAGAGGAAACTTAGTGAAGGGTTTAAAAGATAAAGGAAAAGATCTGAGAATATTACAATTTAAAGTCTGTAAGAAGGGGATTTCCATTAAGAAATGAATTCTAAAAAAAATTTTTAAATAGTCTATCAAGCAGCTCCATGGTTCCCAAGTGGCTCTCAGATCAGAGGACCTGATTGGGAAGTAGTGGGAGAGGCTTTAGTTAATTATTTTAAGAAGAATGGGCAGGAGAGTGATTCTGGTTCCTTATTTGCAATTTATAATGTCATCAAAGTGTGCTTAGCAGACAAAACTAGAATTGTTTTAAATGTGGTAAAGTGGGTCATTTCAAAAGGGAATGTAATGGGGTGGCTAGGTGGTACAGTAAGTAAAGCACAGGCCCTGGAGTCGAGAGGACTTGAGTTCAAATATGACCTCAGATAATTGACACACTTACTAGCCGTGTGACTTTGGGCAAGTCACTTAACCCCAATTGCCCTTCAAAAAGCAAAACACAAAACAAAAAAACAAAAAACAGGGAAAATAGTTATCAAAAAAAAAAGATATAAGCTTCTTACGTGTAGCGCTGAAATATATACATGTAACCATGGATACATATTCAGGGTTTACACGAGCAACTGCTATGTCTGGAGAAAAAATCTTCTCATGTTCAAGAACATCTTATTACATGCTTTGCTGTTGTGGGTGTGCCAAAACAATTAAAGACTGACAATGGCCCTGCTTAACACTTCAAAAAAGTTTGCTGAATTCTGTCTTCAATGGGGTATTCACCATGTTACAGGGCTTCCTTATAACCCCTCAGGTTAAGCTATTGTTGAAAGAAAAAACTGCACACTTAAAACTGCTCTTCAAAAACTAAAAGGAGGAACCTGGTGCATGGGTACCCCGAGACGAATTTTGAGGTTGTCATTATATGTAATAAATTATTTAACATTAGATCATGAAAGTAAAACACTGGCTGAAAAATTTGGGGGCATTACTGACCATACAATTGGCAATTCTAAAAGGTCATAGCTCCAGGAAACTGCAGTTACTGATTGGGTGATGTGGAAAAATGATAAGGGATAATGGTGAGGTCCATGCTCTGTGTGAGGCTGAGGCTTTTTGTGTGTTTCCACAGATAATAAGAAGGAAGTCTAGATACCAGAAAGGAGAACAAAGACTGTGTCAACAAATGCAGAGACCACACATTTGGCCCCCTCTGGACCAGAACCAGAGGAAGACAATAGCTGAGAAGGAGCCAGATGCAGGGCAAGCAGATCTTCCATTTTTGAATTGTAGGACTGATGTACCTGCTTGCCATCAGGTGGATCAGCAAACCTATGTTTCCTGGCACAATGACACAAACATTGAACACAGACATGGAGGGTATCCTAAACAAAATTGGTTTGGACACTTGCAGAGAGGAAACCCAGAAATATGGAAAATCCCTTTTCTGTGGGCCCCAATAACAACAGTTTTTACTACTTTTGCTCCTAATGGGACATACTTGAGCAAGACTGACCACAGCTTTGTACATGCTTGTTTAGGAGGAAGGTATGCATTCATGTGCGGAAATCTTAGCTATGTAAATATCATTAAAATTGATAAGCATTATAACGTCCCATGTGTTAATAGTAAGGTTTCCAAATGTCACGATAATATTTCTTTGGGACAATTGCTATTTGTTATAAGAAGATCTAGTATGATTATGATTCCTGTGGAGAGTGTGCATTGGCTTTACTCTAGTGCTGATCATTCCATTGCTCAAATTAATCAGCAATTGTGTTTTAATGGAAAAAAGAAGAGTATTTCCTGTATTGTTGTTTGGATAATTGCTTTAATTTCTACTATAGTGAGCAGTGTTGCTGTGTTTATGTCTGTCAGCACTGTACAAAATCAGATACTGCAAGCTCAGTTTTTGCATGAATTGTCTGCCAATGTTTCACAAGGATTTTTGTTACAATCAGAAATCAATAAGAGTTTCTATAAAGCAATAACACAGCTCAGAGATGATTTAATTGCTTTAGCTGAGGAGACTGAATTAATGCAAGTTAAACAAAAGTTGATATGTGATAACAAACATATGTATTTCTGTATGGTAAACAAGAAATATAATGAGTCAGAATATGACACAGTCCAAATTAGAAATCATCTTAATGGGCTGTGGGGTGACCGTAACACATCTCTTGACATAAACGACTTAGAGAATTTGGCTCACCTCATGGATCAGGAAAGACAGCAGTTACTACTACCAAATCTAGAGGCACAAATCATTGTAGATTGGATTAAGAGAGCTCAGGGAATATTACCTGGGTAAATACAGGAAATTATAACCTTCCTAGGAATAGGGGTGGTACTACTGGTTTTATGTACCTGTTTACGTTCCTCATTTCCTGCTTTTTGCCCATCATTCAACAAGTTGTATATAATGTCCAATTGCATCATTCTGCCTATAGCCCTATATAAATAATATAGGGGAGATGCAGAGAACTCCCAGGAGTCTCCCAGCCTTCAAAAATGGGATGTTCTCCTCTCCTATAATTAATGAAATGCGGGAGATGTAGTAGACTAGACTTTCAGGGGTCTCCTGGACCCATTAATAAAATGCTCTCTTCTTCTATGACATCACTAGGCAGATATGCAGGAGGAGTATAATCTTGTTGGATGACTGCCTCCATTGGTCCTATGAATAACTAAAGAAAATTCAGGGTAGTTAATTTGCAAGTCTTATTTGTGACTCCCTGTTTGTTTGTGCCTCTGGACATGGTCCTAGGATTAAGTCTTAATGAATAAATAGCCTTGGGCTAGGGTAGGCAGTGGTTGGACCAAAGTAGGGTCTTTGCATTTCAATTACCTAAGAGTTTCTGCTATAGTGTATATAAACCCTGTGATTTTCTTGTATCTTGGTTCTGTATGAAATGGTTCTGTAATAAACAGACTATTGAATAAAAAAAAAAAAACTGAGAACTGCATCAATAGGAGAATGTTTGAGCAAAATGTATTATACAATTAGGATGCAATATTATTGATGGGAAGATTTTTGTGAACTGATGCAAAGGGAAGCAGCAGAACCAAAGAACATTGTACACAGTAACAGCAATATTGTATGATTACCAAATGTGAATTACTTAGCTTTTCCCATCAATACAATGATCTAAGATAATTCTGAAGGATCTTTGATGAAAAATGCTATCAACCTCCAGAGAAAGAACTAATAGAGTCAGAATGTAGACTGAAGCATACTTTTATAACATTATTTTTCTTGAGTTTTTTTTCCCCCTACATACTCTGTGTTTTCTTTCACAATATGACTAACATGGAAATATTTTGTGCATGATTGCACAAGTATAATTGATATCATATTGCTTGCCTTCTCAATGAATGGGGGAAGATTTAGTGGGAGGTAGAGAATTTGGAACACTAAAAAAAAAGACAAAAATAAATAAATGATTATAAAAATTAGATTAAATAAAAATGTCAATGACCTGCTTTATATTTATTTCAGTTTTACCAATACTTATCAAGAGTCTTCTATATGCAAGGCACTAGGCTAAAGATTAGCATCATAAATACAAACACAAGAAATAGTAGCTGTCCCCCTAAAAAAGCTTTCATCATACTCAGGGACACAGCATAGAAACAGGTAAATAGATTAAAAAATATATTTTGAGGAAATGGTCATTAACATCAGGGAGATGAGGAAAGGTTCTCCATATTGGGTGGCAAATAAACTCAAGCCTAGGGGAAAAAATAGAGATTCTGACAGGTTATGAAGCCAAGCATGAGCAACTTTCCAGAGGAATGTGGCTGTGAACAGCTTTCAAGGTTCTGATTACACAATATAGAGAACTCTCTATTTATTCAGTAAAAAACTAAGGCAAAACATTCACAGAAATTTATGGCTTAACAACTTAACACTAAAGTGGCCACATAGCTTTCTCCAAAGTGGTCACATAGTTTTAAAAATTAATAGTATATTCATTTAGTAACTCAATCATTCTTAAGGAGACAAGCCTCCTTGATTGACACAAAGTACAGATGTCAAAAGTTTTCACGCTAGGTCTTAATCCCTTCAATCAAAAAGTCTTCTTTCTTCTTGATTGGAGATTAGTTTCCAATCATCTTTAATTAGTAAGTCCTTAGCTCAATAATCTAAATGTAAAGGTCAAAATTTCCCACCCCTTGTAAATCATGATCTTCTCAGTTTGCATTAAATACCCAAGGAGAGGTCTTTTCATCTTAATTCAAGGCTAAATCTTCGCTTACATGGTTTCCCTTTCATGGTCCCAGCTCCTGCCAGCTCCTTGTTGTCCAGCTCCTTGTCCAGGTCCTGTTCCATACTGAAGCCCACAGTGTCTAGTTCACCTCAAGTCCTTCATAGTTTCTGTTCCTGGGAAGACAAAGCTTAACAAAGCCACAATAAGATTCATATACATTGCCAGCATCCTCATCAATTCACTTTCTGCATGTGAAATGAACATAGACCCAACAACAAGGTCTGAGGAATCAACACAAATCATCAGTATAGTCCTACGACCTCTGAAAATGTCATTAAGACCCTTCTCCAGGATTTATGTAAATGTACAACTACAAAATCCTCTTTCAGGGCTTCTGAATCAGCAGCAAGGTCCCAGGGCTTCTGTAATGACAGCACCATGTTCTAACAGCAGATAAATCTAACAAAGTAATATAAAAACAGACAAAGTACCAACACCACAGCCATGCCTCCTCCCAATTTTCCTCTCTTCTCATGTCTTCACAATTCTCAGTTCAGTCCTCAGTTCTCATTTCTCTTTCTCAGGTCTTCTCAGTTCTCAAGTTCAGTTCTCAGTTCTCTTATCTCTCTCCAGCAGAGGCAGCCCAGCCTCCAGATGCTTGTTCCCAGAAGTTCTAGCCTCTCTCGGCTTGGCTTTTCCTTATATACAGTATTCGCTCCTCCCCTGTTTTGCCCCTTCCTGTTATGTCAATAAGTCCATCCCATTATGGAATTCACAAGTTCTAGGTCTTAATACTTGACTTGAAACTAAGTGCTAAGTACCTGTTAGCTTGCCAATACATAGGGCAAAGAAGATCTTCAAATTCCCATTACCATTACAGAAGTGGAGACAAAGAGGTACTGTATTCTAGATGTAAGGTATTGTCTACACAGAGATGAATCCAAGGAATATATTGCAAGTAAACCAATTTTGTTAGAACACTGAGAACATAAAAGGCAAAAATTATTTATTTTTTCAAAGGCAGAGCAAATGAGTGAAGCCAAATTTTGAAGGGTTTAAATGCCATCCTTAGAAATTTGTTTGCTTGTTTTTTTGCTTTTTTTTTTTTAGAGGGGTGAAGGTAGGGCAATTGGGGTTAAGTGACTTGCCCAAGGTTAAACAGCTAGTTTGTGTGTGTGTGTTGTATCTGAGGCCAGATTTGAACTCAGGTCCTCCTGACTTCCGGGCTGGTGCTCTATTCACTGTACCACCTTAGAAATCTATATTTCATAGAATGAATATTTTATTATATGGTTTCTTTGTTGCAGACACTATGTTAAATGTGAGGAATACAAAAAAAAAGTAATCACAATAGTTCCTGCCTGCCCTCAGAAAGGTTACATTCGAATGGGAGATAATAACACTTACTGTGTTACAAAGAAATACTTGAATAGAGTCTGGAAGTGTCTGGGACATAAGATGAAGGCATGAATAAGAGAATGATAAGAGGGAAAACTTTCCTATCCAATAATGAGTTCAAGGAGTGAAATAAAAGTTTTGACTGCATAGGTGTTTACAGTAAAAGATATAGTAGAAAAAGAATTTTCCAGAGATGGGCTAGCTGTGAGTTAAAGTTCTCACTCTGGATAAAACAAAGGGAAAGAACATTTATCAGAATCCAGGATAGTCTCAGGGTCTGGAGTCCAAGTTTGGTAACAGATGAATCTGGCAAGGGTATGCCAGAGGATAAGGAAGGTAATCAAAGCTCATTTCAGAATCTCACAACAAACAGATTAACACTGGACCAGTTGACTGTCAGCCAAGAACTGTCAACACCAGTTTACTCCAGAGAACAGGAAGAGTTAACATTCTATAATGTGAAGAAGCAAGGCAGGGTAAAATTGTGAAAGGGGCATGGAACTGTGTCAGGACATCTAAAATTAAATCCATTCTCTGTCACCGTATACCTCTGTGATTTTAGGTAAGTCACAACTCCTTTACTTTCATTTCTTAATCTAAAAAGTGAGAAAGTTGAGTCATATTATCACTAAGGTCTCTTTTAGATCAATGATTCTTTATTTTAGTTACTTTTGATTTTCTGCAGATACCTGAGTAAAGCTTCCTATATAATTTGAGAAACCAACAATATCATTATACCCATAAGCCTTCATCTCCAACATATGAGATTCAGTTATTTGGTGACCAGTGAGAAGCTCCAGATTTGGCAGAATACAGTGGAACTTGGAAGTGAATTAAACCCTAGAATAGAACATGGTCAGAGAAGGAATAAAAGTGATGATTCTCAATAATACTTGCACCAAAATATAGATATTCTATTCTTGATGTAAAGTTTTTGAATACAATGATTTTTCCTATTGGAAATATTGAAACACTAAAATTCTTGCGGTGGGGGGGAAGAATGGCTATTCATTTGGTCTTTTGAGTTTTTAGAATTTTTAATACACTGGAATTATAATAATAGTTTATATGTATATTACAACTGCAACTTTCAGTTTACAAAAGTTTTTTTTTTTGTTTTTTTTTTCCTAATAACCCTCTGAGGTACAATGGTTCAGGTATAATTATCCTCATTTTACAAATAAGGGATAGGGAAGCTAAAGCTCAGAGATGTTAAGTGATCTATACACTGTCACAAAATGTAAGAAAAAGATGAATACTGTAAGTCGGTATTCTAATTTTGTGTTTTCTACTATACTAGGATGGTTCTTCAGATATGGAAGCTTTTAGACAAAGACCACACAATTAGACCTGGAAGCTATATTAGAAGGATCACTACTCTCATTCAAAAGATAAAACTGACACACAGAAAGTTTAATGATTTATCCAAGCTCACATGGCTAGTAAGTATATGAGGCTAAATTTCAATAAAGTTATCCCTATTTCCAGGTCCAACACCCTATCCTTTACACCATAATTCCTATAGTAAGTTCTTCTTGACATCATTCTGTGATGCCACATATCTTTGGTTCTCTGTCTTTATAACAAAGTTCTCATCTTTCAGGGATAAAGAGTTTCAAAGCACACCCAATTTATAGTAAATTCTACTTGATAAACATTAAAGAGGTAGCAATATAGTCCTGTTTTAACTTCAATTTTTTTATGGCAGCAGATTTAAAAATATCAATAAGATATTACCCTCCTTGAGCTACCCTTGAATCACTTTCTAGTGCTGTATAATACTTTCATTTTTTCCCTGTATCCATATGTCTCATTCATATGTAGGGAGTATGGTTCCTTTATATGGCATGACCACCTCCAGTGATGTGTCCTAATTTAAATAGTGATACCAAAATAAAAACAACTTTCCAAGCAGCTGATATGTTGGCATCTCCTCAATAAGCATGCCCAGTCAAGGCACTACTGTGAGGGTCATGAATATTTAGGAAATTCCATTCTGCCAGCACACAACCATAATATACTACTTTGTACACTCATACTGAGAAGCAAAAATCACCTATTATATTTTTGCATTTAAAAATAAAAGTCTGACAGAACAATAAACAAACCTGCAGCCATTTTCAACTTAATGCTTTCCTCCCTCCTCCTAAATCCCATCCTCCCTCTACAAGATCTTTTAATGCAAACCTCAGATTCAATCCCCTGTCCTTTGTGGCAACATTCACTGCAAACATCATTAAGGATGTGAGGTCTCTCCCTTAATTAAGAACTAAAAGGCTTCATTTCCTAAAACAAAAGCATGTGGCAGGTTTTATTGATCTGGTCTGTGTCGCCAGATGAACACATTAGCAGAGGTTATTGATTACTATAATGGTAATGAGCTTGGTTCCTTGTCAGGTGTGGTCCACATTCCTCGGCACATTTGTTTGAAACTAACTAATATGTAAGTTCATGTTGGCTAAGATATATGATACGGTGTTTTTTTTTAAAGCTTTATTGCCTATAAATCATTCTTTTAAAATGTAATGACAGTCATTAGAAAGGTTATTTTCCAGTCATTATCTTGTTATAATTTCTTTTGAATGCTAATGATGATCTTAAGAATGGATGCCAACCCAAAACAAGTATAACATTAAAAAAAAGGCTCATGCCATTCTTTTTTTTTTTTTACAAGTTGGATGATCTTTTAAAATTTATTTAGAATTTTAATTTTCCCCAGTTACATATAAAAATAATTTCTAGCATTTGTTTTAAAAACTTTGAGTTCTGGATATTAGAGAGTGAAGGCAAGATGGCAGAGAGAAGCCAGGAAGTTGTCTAAATGCTCCCAAATTTTCCTTGGAAACAAAATTAAATCAAACCTCAAGACAGATTCTGGAATGACAGAACCAACAAAATGACAGAGTGGAATAATTTTGCAGCCTATGACAATTTAGAAGGAATTCAGGAAAACCCTACATCACTTGAGTAAAAGTACAGTTCATCATCCTTCAGGGAGGATACAGGCAAACCAGCAGGAGGCTCTTAGCTACAACAGAGATCAGCAAACAAGGCCCCTCGATTCTTTTGTTCTTTTTAAACTTTTATTTATTTTAGTTTACATCCTTCATTTCCACAAGATTTTGAGTTACAAATTTTCTCCCCATCTTTCCCCTACCCACCACCCCAAAACAGCCATCCCATTGTATAACCCCTCCTCAATCTATTCTCTCCTATGTCCTCCCCCATCACCCCTCTGACTTTCCGGTAGGGCAAGATAGATCTCCCTATCATAGTAAGGCCCCTCAGTTCTGACTCAAGAGGCCAGCAGTGGGACCTCCAGTCCTACGGCAGAAGACAAATTATAAGACTAGGCCAAGCCACCCCAGCTCAGTGAACAAGCCACAAAAATCTGAGAACACAGTGTGGAAAGCTAGTGACCAGGCATCTGGCACCCAGTAGAAGAACCTTGAGACTGTGCCCAGGGTGCTCAGGAGCAGAGCTAAACTTTAAAAAGTAATGCAATAGACTGGAAATTTAGTAAGAAACAGAAAAGAAGCTTAACCACAGAAAGCTACTATGGTGACACTTGGAGTTCCCCATCAAATAAAAACCGATAATGGCCCAGCATATACCTCTAAGGCATTTTTTACATTTTGTAAAGATCATGCCATAATTCATCATACAGGTATTCCTTACAATCCCACCAGCCAGGCAACTGTAGAGAGAAAACATAGGGACATCAAATCTCTCCTTCAAAAACAAAAGAAAGGGGGAGACATGGGCAGAACACCCTGTAATAGATTGAATCTAGTTTTGTTCACTTTGACTTTCCTTACATGCAATAAGGATGGGCTTACCCTTGCCTAGCACCAGTTTGGCCAAAATCTCATGAAGTGTCAGGTAGGAAAAGGGTTAAGTCAGGTAGAAGGGACTCAGGAACAAAAGAACCAGGCCACACAAACAATGCGGAAGGACCTGGCCACTAACTCTTGGCAGGGAGAGGGACTGGGACTTGGGGGAAAGGGTATGTTTGTGTTTCCGCAGGTGATGGAGCCACTTCAATCTGGATCCCACAACAGTGTGCTCAAGTGTTCATGGAGCCTTCAAAGGATGCACCTGACACAGTGCTGACAGTGCTAATCCACTGCTGACACCCCTCCAGAAGGAGAAGATGTCACCGCAACAGGATGACCCACTTGAGGGCACAGAGCTGCCTGGTCCTGCTGACACTGCTCACCCTGAATAAACCAACTCCAGGAATCGCAGCAGAGGGTGATCAACAACAATGATAGGCTTTTTGGAGCCATCCACCATGGCTATCCGTCATCACTTGGGAAGATCCATCTGTGCCCATCGTATTCCTGGGGCTGAGACCAGTTGTGGAGATCTTTGGATCCACCCTGACAAATATATCACCTCCCTCACCCATTTGCATCATATGTAGTTGGGAATTGGGTGGATGATGGATATTTGCATGGTGGTTGGGTCTTTGGACTACACAAACACAATGGACTCAATGGAATTTGTGGAAACTTTTGCAGCAAGTGGCTTACTGACAGGGGGAGGATAGAGGACCACAGGCCAGTGGGACTGTGCAGGCATTATGTCCTCATGATAAGTGTGGTATATACCCCTGGCCTGGGAACAGGGAGGTGCACAGTGTTCTTGGGGGGAAAAAAAACATGGTGATGCAGCTGAAGATTTGTAGTTTTCCTCTATAAAAGCTTATGCTTGTGATAGTAAAGTTGGTTCTGTTTTCCACCACTCTCAGAGTCCTGTCTCTTTTGTGCACTCCCTGTCAGCCTCTGGGTAAGCAACTCTTTACCACCCTGCTTCTGGACAGTAGGGCCCCTCACACCTACCAAGCAAAACTGAGTATAATGCCTCAGGGGAAAATATCATTTAATGAAATAGAAGACTTTCAAGCATTCTTGATGAAGATAACAAAGCTGAACAAAAAAAATCTGACTTTCAATTACTAAAATCAAGAGAAGCATGAAAAGGTAAACAGGAAAGATAAATTATAAGGAACTTAAGGTTGAACTGTTTACATTCCTATTTGAAAGACAATATTTGTAACTCATGAAATTTTTCTCAGTATTAGGATAGTTGGAAGGAATATGGAAAAGATGGAGAGAAAATTTGCAACTCAAAATCTTGTGGAAATGAAAGTTGAAAAGGAAAAATAAATAATTTTTTTTTTAAAGAAAAAGAAAAGTAGAACTGGCCAGATGGAAAAACAAGTACAAAAGCTAACTGAACAAAATAATTCCTTAAAAACTAAAATTGGGAAAGGAGAAACTAATAACTATATGAAACATCAGCTAAACAAAATCAAAAGGAGGACAAAACAGAAAACAATACAACATACCTCACTGGAAAAACAACTGACCTGGACAATATATCCAGGAGAGATAATTTAAGAATTATTGAACTACCTGATAGGCATGCTGGAAAAATTAATTAATTAATTAAATTAAAAATTTAAGAAAAGATCCTGGATAACACCTTTCAAGAAATTATCAAAGAAAACTGCCCTGATTTGCTAGAACCAGAGGGTAAAATTATCATTGAAAGAATCCACTGACCACCTACTGAAAGAGATCCTGAAATGAAAACTCCAAGGAATATTGTGGCCAAATTCCAAAAGTATCAGGGCAAGAAAAAAAATACTTCAGTCAGAAATAAACAATTCAAATATCATGGAGCTACAGTCAGGATTACACAGAATTTAGCTCTACATTAAAGGAGCAAAAGCCTTAGAATATGATATTCTGGAAGGGAAAAGCACTTGGATTATAACTAAGGATCAACTACCCAGAAAAAACTGAGCATAATCTTTCAAAGGAAAAGATGGATATTCAAAGAATTCGAAGACTTTGAAACTTTCCTGATGAAAAGACCAAAGCTCAACAGAAAATCTGATCTTCAAATACAAGACTCAAGAGAAGCATTAAAAAGATAAAGAGAAAAAAAAAACCCACATTATTCAATAAGATTAAACTGTTTACATCACTACATGGAAGAGGAAACTTGTCTCTTCGTTACCTCCACTTTAATATGTCTTTTGTATCTTTTCATGTGATACAATTGACCCTATTCTGCCCCCGCTCCTCTTCTCTTAGTATAATCCTTCCCCCTGCTCTTTTTTACTATCACATCACAGTCAACTTATACTCATTCCCTCTGTCTATGAATAGTCCTTAGAACTGCCCTAATAGAGATTTGGATCAAAGAGGGAATGAAATACATTCAGTCAGGCATAGATACTTATCTTACCCTTTAGGGAAGTATGAGGAGAAAAGGGAAAGAAAGAGCGGGCTGAAAGAAGGAAGGGCAGGTTGAGGGAGGTGGTAGTGAGAAGCAAAACAGTGGTGAGGATGAAAAAGTTGAAAGGAGACAGAAAAGTATAATGGAAGGTGGATAGGATGGAATGGAAATACATAGCAATAATAGCTCTGAATGTGAATGGAATGAACTCTTCCATAAAATGGAAGGAGATAGTTGAGTGAATTAAAAACCACAATTCTACAATATAATGTTTAAAAGAAACACATTTGAAGCAGACATACACAGAGAAAAGGTAAAAGGCAGGAGCAGAAGATATTCTTTAGCTGAAGTAAAGAAAGCAGTGGTAGCAATAATGATCTCAGACAAAGTAAAAGCAAAAAGAGACTAAGGGCTAGGAAGGAACCTGTATCTTGCTAAAAGATTCCATAGCCAATGAAGCAATATCAATAGTAAATATATATCCACCAAGTAGAATAGTATTCAAATCCTTAAAGAAGTGAATTACAGAAAGAAAGAGATAGCAAATTTATACAAGTGGGGGACCTCAACCTCCCCCTTTCAAAACTAAATAAATCTAACCACAAAATATATGAAACAGAAGTTAAGTAAGTTAAGAAAAAGTTAAATATGGTAGACCTCTACAGAAAATTTAATGAAGATAGATAGGAATATACTTTTTTTTTTCTCAGTGATATATATTACCTATACAGAAATTGATCATGTAATAAAAACTTTACAATCAAATGCAGAAAGGCAGAAATATTAAATCCATCATTTTAACATCATTATACTGGGAAATTATGTATAATAAAGGGTCTGGGAAACATAGATTAAAAACTAATTGGAAACTAAGTAATCTAATCCTAAGGAATTTGTGAATGAAATAAAAATCATAGAAACAATCAATAATTTCATCAAAGAGAATGATAATGATGAAAAATCACACCAAAACTTATGGGATATAGCCAACACAGTTCCTAGGGAAAATTTTGTATCTCTAAATATTTAAATGAAAAAAAATAGAGAAATAGGAGATCAACAAATTGGGTGTGCAAATGAAAATAATAAATTAAAAATCCCCAATTAAATAGCAAATTGGGAATTCTGAAAATCAAAGGAGAGATCAATAAAATTTAAAGTAAGAAAATTATTGAACTAATAAAGAGCTGGTTTTAGAAAAAATTAAAATAGACAAACCTTTAGTTAAATTGATAAAAAAAAAAGAAAGAAAACTAAATTAACAGTATCAAATATGGTGCTGATACCTATACAAGGAAGAGTGAAAGCAGAGAAAGAAATTTATAGACCCATATCTCAAATGAATATTGATGCATAAATTTTAAATAAAATATTAGCAAAGAGATTATAACAACTTATCATGAGGATAATACACACTATGGCAAGGTAGGAATCACAGCAGGAATGAAGGACTGGTTCAATATTAGGAAAATTATCACCACAATTGACCATATCAATAACAAAACTAACAGAAATCCTATGGCTATTTCAATAGATGCAGAAAAAAGCTTTTTGATGAAATACAGCACCCATTCTTATTTAAATAAAAAACACTAGTGAGTATAGGAATAAATTATTTTTTTCTTGAAATGATAAGCAGTATCTACCTAAAACCATCAGCAAACATTGTATATAGTGGGGATGAGCTAGAAGCAAACTCAGTAAGATCAGGGTCAAATTTCTTATTCAGATGTGATCTTTTCATCAAGAATGCTTGAAAGTCATATATT